>JAUTDX010003792.1:0-39965 GCA_030844895.1 Ambrosia x helenae | reverse complement strand
GTTGTGCAATATCATGCACGTATAAACAATGTCGTCGTCGGGCTCAAGGGTCGTGCGGGGGCATGTATCTTTTTTAAATGTTGCTGTGTCTTCCTCTGCAGCTCGCTTGCCAAGGTTCATGAGAAACTCAATGCTATTATCACTTGAGTGTAAAATCGGGTGCACTTCAAGGAGGGAATGATAACTTGATCATCTTCGACGTCAATGTCACTCATTTTTTTAAAAGTATGGAGATAACTTCTATTTTTTTATGATAAATCTGCTATTCATCAAACACGTACTCTAAAAACCTATATGAACTGTATTGTAATTTGTAATAACAATTTCGTTACTTCAATTTTTGTTGTAGTGTATTAGTATTACTCTACTCTATGTTATCATATTTAAGAAAATGTCATCGTGCTTTTTTATTTTTCACTTCGTATATTCAAATGTGAGAAGCTATTTGTACTTAATCATACGACAATATATTTTTGTGATATCTTTTTAATAAGATATATATTATATATAATGAAACTTAAACAAATTTCCGAATGTATTTTAGAAAGAAAAAAAGTGACATTCTCAAAATAAAGGAAAATTACATCAAAAATATAAGGCAAAGAGTTAACAAACTGCTCCACTAACCATATATATATATTTAAGATTCTGATATATATTTTAATACACAATGCTTATATCATCAAACCAGTTACAACAATCACATTTATTTAAAGTTTAACCTAACACGTGAATATAGTTAGTAATTTATAAGGTAAAATAAAAGTGGGGGCACATTCAAATTGATTTGTTTACATTGATTTGCGCCCATAACACATGAATCATGTGATAATACTAGTCTAAACTATATATATGTATATATGAGATGGTTCATAAGAAAACTCATTTTATTGAGAGAACTTGAGAACTTTATATTACATATGTGCAATATATCATATATTGCATATGTGTAACATATGATATATAACGTAAGTGTAATATATGATATATTGAATATATTGTATATCTGCAACAAAGGTAGATCATAAACTAGACAAAAAGAATAGACAAATAGATACACAAGTTAAAATAAAACAAAAACTACTGTTAAAATCGTTTTATATCAGGTGAAATATTTGAAGATTGACTTATTTACACTTATGAATTAGGTTTTATTCTCACCATGAAAAAGTTAAATTAATGTATTGGGCTGTGATAAAAAAAGCCCACCATATACATATTAAAATAGTTGTCTTCTTCGTTTATCAATCAGGCAAACCTATCGGCATGGTTGTAAAATCCCGTCTAGACTTCGATTAATCATCGAATAATCGCTAATCGGTGGCTGTCTAGTGACTCTAGCCAAATTTCGGCCAAAATATGTAAATTTCGGTCAGATTCCCGCCAAAACCCGTAAATTCTGGCGATTAATCTTATATAATTAAAAATATGAATCAATGAAGGGGTTAAAAACATGCTTACTTAAAAAAAATACATATAAAATGTGTGTATATATTTATAAAATTAAAAAATACATATAAAATCTCAATCCGATTATTCACGATTAATCCCTACTAATCTCGATTAATCACTAGTTGGTACCTTACCGACCGACTAGCGCCTAACGATTCTTACAACACTCCCTATTGGTAAGTTTTTTTCTTTTGCAAAGCCTTTTCTACCGCCTCTATTATTTAATAAATATAATTTTATAGACTTAGTAATAAAAAAAGTCATATCTTAAAAATATTCGTGTATTGAATGGGTTGAATCAACCTATATATTACATGAGTTAATTACTTGAATCCGCTATGTGGTTGTCCCATATTTTGCCTATAGTTCTCACTTTTTTAAAGTACATCATTTGTCACAAAGATTTAATTCTCTATTGACTACACTACTGGGATTTGATGGTTTTTTTGTTAAGACTAATGAAGTTGGCAAGTGTTACCGACTCTCCATATGCATAATTATCCGTTTGCAAAGAACAACCCAAACTTACAATTACAAAACAGATTAGAGTAACATTTCAAAACCTTAAACATCAACCTAAAATTGAGTTCACTTTATCAATCCAAAATCTAAATAGGACTGAACGCTTAGTTTATGATGGTGTATTAAGTGATGTGTTCATAATCGTTATCCAGGAAACAGTGATACGAAAAGCGTTACCCGTCCTAAAGCATACAATCAATGGTATTACAATCATGATCTATTCTCCAGCCAATGTTTCAAGATAGCAGATCTGGGATGCTCCTCTAGTAAAAATACGCTATTGGTTGCATCTAACATAATGGATATGGTCATCGATGTGTGTAAAGAAAACAATCATAAACCACCACAGTTTCAAGTATGCTTAAATGATCTCTTTGGAAATGATTTCAACACTCTTTTCAAATTGTTACCTAATTTTTATGCAAAGCTAAAGAAGAAAGGGGGGAAATTTCAACCCTTGTTTTGTTTCGGCTGTTCCTGGTTCTTTCTATTGTAGACTCTTTCCGGACCACAGTTTGCACATTGTTCACTCTTCTTATAGTGTTCATTGGCTCTCACAGGTTTGCTTTATAAGATTTTACTCATTTATCAGGTCTAACATTATTTTACTTACTACAAATTTATATCAATGATAAACTATACCCACACACAATATTTATAGGTGCCTGATGGCCTTGAAAGTAATGCATTAAATATATGTATATGGCAAAACAAGTCCTCCAAACGTGTTCCAAGCATATGGGACAATTTAAGACCGACTTCACAAAGTTTTTGCAAATGCGCTCCGAGGAAATTGTATGTGGTGGGCGCATGGTTTTAACACTTGTTGGTCGTAGTGTTGTTGATCCAACTAGTGATGATAGTTGTCGTCTATGGAGCTACTTGCGCAATCACTCTATGACATGTTAAAAGAGGTATATAAAAATTGAACTCAAAACCATATATGTATAAAGAATGCTTTCTTATGAGCTTAAACTTTGTTCCAACAACTAATTTCGTATGTGCTTTAACAAAACCACAGGGGCTGGTTCGAGAGTCGGATATAAAATCTTTCAATGTGCCTATCTATTATCCATGTGAGGATGAAGTCAGGAATGTTATCCAAAATGAGGGATCGTTTTCTCTTGAAAGTTTGAGTACTTTTCATGTCAATTGGGATCCACAAGACATGGATTAACAATTTGAATGATTCTTATGAGGCTAGCCAAACCCATGGGGAAAACACAGCAAAAATGGTGAGAGCTTTTGCGGAACCGTTGTTGACTTCGTATTTCGGGGAAAACGATTATTGACGAGCTATTTAAAAAGTATAAGAAACATGTGGCCAAACATCTAACTAATAACAAAACAAGATTCTTTAATCTTATTATTTCATTAGCCAAAAAATAAACAAATTGTATGTTCAAACCATTGTATTTTTTTAAATTTGATGTTCTCACGGTGTGATGTATTGTTGTCACTTTATAAATAATAAACCCTCGTTGAATGCATGTTTATTTTTGTTTAACTATTCCCCCAACTTATTAGGTATCTTAAAAGTAGATTTTGGGAGTTGACGTTAGCATTCACATTAGCTCCTCCATAATAGTGTGAGTGTGATCTCTATATTATATAGAGTAGTTATAAGTGGTTGTGAGTAGAAGAGAGAGAATATATTTGGAGGAGACACTGTTCACCAGTAAATTGGAGGAGACACTGTTCATCCTCCATAATTTTTTAATATTTTTTAAAGTAGTTGTGAGTAAAGGAGAGAGAAACCGTAATGATAAAAGTATAGAATAAGTATTATAAATAGAAAAGGAAGAGAAAAATGTAGTGATTTTTAGTGTAATTATAGAGATGGAGACGGAGCAGCTAATGTGAATGCGTTTCATGCAGCTTAAAAAATCCACAATTATTGATTTTTTTCCACCTTTTAATTTTGCAAGAAAATACATGGGAAGTTCGCTCGAGATAAATCAGACCCACTTAAGCCACACATAGTGGTTTGCAATAGACCACCCATGATGCTCGTAATTATCATGAACACCACCCATGAACTACTCATAATTATCACGAACACCACCATGCTGGCTGTGATATGTTGAGAATGTTCCAAGGCAACGGTATACCTCACCACCCGTGACAGTGAAAAGTATCCGCTGACCGTTTAAAACAAAAAAAATACCTTATATACAAAACAAATCCAACCAAAATTTTAACCTATTCACAATCCTACAATTTTCAAAAACTGGTTCATGTAAAAATGGACGTCTTGGTTCACACAAGAGTGCACGTAGAAAAAGGACTTTCCATTTTCAACTATCAAAACTAATTTTGTTTCAACAATGTTGTGTTGGTCTAAAAATGAGGATATTGCGTCAGTAATTGTGTATTATAAGGTACATGAAAATACGAGCTTGAGTAGTCGGGCTTCACATTGGCTAACGTTTTTAGCCGAGTTTAGTGTCAAGGTTGGGGAACAAAAAACATTTGTTATTCAATCACGCACAAGTTATCGGATCTCAAAACGAAGTGCAAAAACTTAAAAAAAATGTTTAAAAAATCAAGGATGAAGACCTTAACACAGCCGAAGACATGGCTATAGACCTTGCTCATATTTAGTGTGTTTCTGAGGTCGGCCAAGATTTTGAACATGTTTCGGCGTGACAAATTTGAGGCCAAATTACGTTAGGTTGATTATATATTCTATTTATTATATTATATTGTGTCTTTATTTTATTTATGTAATTTTTTATTTTAGTTTATATAATGTTTTTATTCTATGTATTGTTATTTAATTTTAGTTTATGCTATGTCATTTAATTTTAGTTTATGTAATGGTTTTGTTTTATTTTATGTTATTTAATTTATTGTTTATTTTAAAAAAAGATAGTGGCAATATAATTAGTGCCCCATGTAAAATGCAATAGATGTGATAAAATGTGTTGAAATGAGTTGATATGCAGGGATTAGTTGAATATAGTGTGATGGTGTGATGACTACTCCACCCACCCTTATATGAATTAGCAAATAGCAAGAATGTTAAATAGAGTTAACATGCATTTCTTGATGATGCACCAGGAGATTGATGTCTTAGTAATGTCTCCTTTTTTGCTTTGTCTTTCCCGATGGGGCGTTCAAATTCGAGAACATCCATGACATCATCCTCAAACTTGGTTCGTCATCAATATTATTTTATGTTAGATGAGACAACATATCTTAGGATGGTATGAATAGAGAAAATGTGGCCAACTCGGTTATGATGGTTCAACCTTCCTTGATGACTTACACTTGTAATTCCAGGCTAGTACCGGCTCTCGTAGTTGTGGCATCTATCTCTTCTGACAGAATCCTTATTTTGGATTTTTTTTATACCGTGGGGTTGTATTTCACGGGATCTACAATGCTCAACGGCACAAAGTTGGCTGCTGGAACAAGCCTGAACACGAGGTAGTCTTGTTTTTATCTTGAAGCTGTTTTTTTGCCACGTGGACCCATGCTTGATGGATTTGATTAGATATTTAGATGCGGCTATTTTTACACGTTTACTTATTAGTGGGTCAGTTTGGTTATATTTTGTTTCGAAAAAGGTTAAAATTTATAAATAAAGAGGAAGTAGTTAATGGGTTGAATTGAAAGGCACACAATTACCAACTTTTTATCCATGCGACCTTTTATGTTTGTGTACTTTTTGTTGTTAAAGCATTTGGTACGACATTCAATTTTTTCCTCAAAAGCCGAAGTTTTGCTCTTCCTCAAAACGGTTGTTAGCAACTTCCTTAGATTTCTTCCTTTTATTTGAACTACATTTAAGGGAACTAGGAGACCTCGAACGGTTGTTAGCAACTTCCCTAGATTTCTTCCTTTTATTTGAACTACATTTAAAGGGAACTAGGAGACAAAGCCTCGTCATCACATAATTTCATGTCATCACTATCTCCTTCATATCAAAACTCGTTTTGGATTGCTATTGTTTTTAAGTTGTAACAGAGTCATAGCCTGATCTCCAACATGCCAACAACGAAATCCCAAAACAAAGGAGCATAATGTGTCTCGTATATGTCCAAATTTGTTTCCCTAAATTTGGGTTACTCTTTATCAGCCTACAAATAAACGAAGGAACTCATGGATTTCACGATGCAATCAAACCTACAAATTATTAACAATAATATTTCAACTTACCTTTATTTTCTCATCCCACTACTTAGACGATGCTTCGATTAAGTTTCTCGTCCCATTGATTCCAGTTTCAAGCCTTATTAAGATGTCATAAAGCTTCCAGTCTTTTCATGTTCCCATTTATTTTTAAGTTGTTCTTTTATCAAAGTTTTTGCCTGTTTTTTCCTGTTTTTTCCTTCATTGTTTTTTTTTTGCTAAATTTGCCCACCCAATTTTATTGAAGGGAGTACTATGTCTATTCCCTTTTTCAAGTTCAATCTAGCAAGCATCAATAAACTCCATGTTTTTTTGCTAGGTTTGCCACACGATTTTTTGTTTAATCGTTTTGTTTGATGTTTCACAATCAATAACTTTAAGGTTAGTTTTCATTCATTGTTTGATAATAATAAAAATAATCACAAGGACTAAACCATAAACAACAAACTTAATAACTAACAAAGAAAAATACAAACAATCCACCATAAAAAGGTAAGATCCAATGTTCAAATTAAAAATGTATAATTTAATTCAGCCAGGTTTTAAAAGTTTCTAAGACTTTAGCTATTGGATTCATATGTTCACTTTTTTGTTTTGTTTTGAAAGTGCTACTATAAAAGGTATATTAAGGAAGCAATGGATAGATACATCAACCTCTCTATTATGGTTGGACCAAGAAAAATCTAAATAATTCAAAAATCCACCATAGAAAAATACAAATATTCCACCAAAGAAAAATCCAAATAGTACATCTCTATTATTTGAAAGTGGTCTCGTGTATAACATGTGTATTACACATCAAAGGGAGTAGTAGCAGGTTAGCTTTATTAATGAAACTTAAAATAATAGAGCGAATTGATCAAAGGGAGCAATAAAGGGGGTTTGGGTTAATAGAATTAAAATAAGAAGTTATCAAAAGGATCAGTGGATTACCGTTTGTCGTCAACGGAAACTGTGGCGTCGGGAGGGATATGTCGACAACTGTGCAGTTGTGGAGGTAAAATAGGCAAGTGATTATTTGTGGAAGGAGCATGTTTAGTTATTGTTGTGGGGTTTCTGTACAAAGTGCATTTTTGTATAAAGTGTGAGAAGTCTATAGAAGCATTGTGTTTTAATTTTAGACATGATATTTTATATTCATTTGACATAGAAAAACACAAAATTTATATTCATTTGATTGTGTTTTAAATTGTTGCGTTTGGTGTTTTTCAATATAATACAACGCAAAAGGAATCGAAAACATCATAGCCAAAATTTAAAACACAATGACTACTATAGACTTCTCACATTTTGCAGTTAAAATACACTTTGTACATGAATCCATATACCATTGTTTACATAATAATAAAATATATAACTCTAATAAGTGAATAAAGAAATAAAGTGTGATGAGATTAGTAAGTTGTTATTCAAAAAGCCAAAAGTATTTTTGTCGCTTTGGAAAAATAGTTTTAATAAAAAGTCAAAACAAAAATGGTTTTTATCAAAGTCAAACAACTTATTGGCTTTTAAAAAGCCAATTTTGAAAAAGTCGATAAGTTGTTTTTAAGAGTAGCAACAATGAGGTTGAAGTGGACGAGTTTAAACCAACCGGACTGTCCAAAATCAAACACACCATTGTAGGGGTTAGGTTCGAATGGTTTGGTTCTCCGCTCTAGCAGATGAGTCCAAACATGAAATTAAGAGCCTCGTGATATAAAAATAATAAAATTCAAATTTGTAATATATAAACACTATTTCTAATTAATATATTCTTATAAGTAAATAAATATAAAATATAATATATAAATTTAGATAAAGCCGTAAAGGTTACATAAAAAGAAAAAGTAGGTGATAGGTGGTGTTTGAAATGGCTGTAGAAAAAAATGGATTTGAAATGGTGGGTTGGGTTATTCTACAAAAGCTAAAGAAAATGAGAAGGGTGAGAAGCCACTAGAAAATGACATGTGTCCAAAGATTAAACAAGTGGGAGGGGTAATTTTGTAAAAAACATATGCACATGTAAGTCACATGTCATTTCCACCTTCATTTTTAAATGCCCGTAACTTTTTTATACGTCATCTTTTTAAAAAAAAATTATACCATAAAATTGAGCGTCTTTTTATCTTTAATATGAGCACCATATTGTTATACTTTTGAAAAAATTTCAAAAACCCACTTTGCGTAAGACACAATGGAGTGTAAAAACACAATGAACACCAATTAAATATAGGGTATAAAACATAATCAAGAGTCTAGTAAAACACAATGAACGACATACTAAAGACATAATGAATAGAAGACTAAAACACAATGAATACTTTTGAAAAAAAATTTTGAATACTTTTGAAAACTCAATTGCGTAAGACACAATGGATGACATATTAAGATACAATGAACATAAAACTAAAACACAATGAATACTTTTGAAAAAAAAAGTCAAAAAACCCAATTGTGTAAAAGACAATGGACGACATAATATAGACACAATGAACAGAAGATTACACAATGAATACTTTTGAAAAAAAAAAATTGAAAACCAAGTTGCATAAGACACAATGGAGATAACGTAAAACACAATGAGTACCAATTTAAATATGCAATGAAACAATAGGGTATAAAACACAATGAACAGTCTAATAAAACACAATGGAAAACATATTAAAGACACAATGAATAGAAGGCTAAAACACAATGAATAATAGACTTAAACACAATGAACAACATAATAAAACACAATGTACACCTAAATACAAAACTCATTTGCATAAAACACAATGAAAAACATACTAAAAACACAATGGACAAAGTTAAATCATGTGTAGACTAAAAAAACATAAATAACATATTTATAAAACACATATGCATAGTATAACACAATGAACGAGCAGAAGACACAATGGTGAAGAAAACCCATTTAGCACGATTTTTTTTTCAATTTTAATGTAGCAATGTGGTACTCATATTAAAGATAAAAAAAAACGCTCGTTAATATGGTGAAATTTTTTGAAAAAAAAATATCGTATGAAAAAGTTATAAACGTTTTAAAATGATGGGGGAATTGACATGTGCATTGCATGTGGAGAGAGAAAGTCAATAAATGTTGTTTTCCTTTTATGCCCTTCCTCTAATTTATTATTTATTTTTTTCAAACAAACTAATCTCAACCCTTCAAATATATGATCAATGGATCACAATCCTTCTCACCCTTCCTAGAAAAAGTGTATTTGATCTAATCAATTATAATTTGAAATGGTGTGAGAGTGACATGGTGATTTATGTGTAAATGCTAACTTCCAAAAATTACTTATGTGTTGATTTTATCTTTAATATATTTTCTTGGCTGGCAATTTGTCACCAACACTTCTAGTTGTAGGAACTTTTAACCAATAAATAGATGTCCAAGGAAAAGAAAGGTAAAGAGAAATAGACATGAATCCTGTAAACATCCTACACATGAATCCTGGTGACGGAGATTCAAGTTATGCCAATAACTCATTACTTCAGGTAAGTTATTGTGGTTTAATAATGATCTCTTAGTTTAAAATATCTCACAGAGTTGCCTCTATACGCGGATGTAATCTAATACTAGGAATATGTATTTTACCGACTTCAGGTAAGTTATCGTGGTTTAATAATAATCTCTTAGCTTAAAATCTCTCACAGCGCCGCCTATTTGCGCGGATCTAATCTAATACTAGGAATATATATTTACCGCTTATAATGGTGTACAAAGAACAATGTTTACCCATTGTCATTTAATATTTAAGAGACACTATTTTTTTTATAAATTATAAATATTGTATACAATAGAACCCTTTTCTTTTAACATCAATCATCGGTGTTTTATAACAAAAAATAAAAAATATCAACGATATTTCAATACTAAGTAATACAAATGCACAAGTTATTGATGATGTAGAGGTAACTGAGGTGTAATGCATTCGCAATAGATCTTGCATATTTTTGTGACTAAGTTTTGCATATTTTAAAAGTGTTTGTGAGTGGAAAGAGAAATAAAAAGTGTTTGTGAGTGGAAGAAGAAAAAATGATACTTTTGATTTGTATATTTGGGGTGACACTATTCTCTCTTATTTATATTTAGAGGCTGTTTGGTAGCCTCTTAATCAGCCTCTTAACCATTCAGCTCTGAATTATTCAGCATTCAGACTGTTTGTTTTCAGCATCTGAATGGAATGATTAAGTGCTGAACCATTAAGCTAATAAGGGATGCTAAATGATTCAGCTCTTAACCATTCAGAGCCTCTTAACCATTCAGATCATCTTAATGATTCAGCACTTAATCAACCAACAACCCCTTAATATTGTTTGAGAGAATGAGAGAGAAAATGTAAGATAAAGGTATAAAAAAATATTATTTAATTGAAACAGAGATATAAAATATAGTGATTTTTAATATAATTTGATGAATCAAGATAGAAAACCCTCACAACCAATCCATCAAACCCCCTCCATCAAATTACATTAAAAATTAATACTCAACCTCTAAATCTTCTCTCTTAATTAAAATAATAATATTTTTTTCATACTTTTATCATTATATTTTCTCTCTCATCACTCACAACCACTTCCAAAAATATTAAAATATTTTTAGGGGTGAACAGTAACTTTTCATATTTAGGGTAAAAGTGTTCCCACCAAATATTCTCTTATATCCTCCACTCACAACCACTTACACTCATCTCACATAAATTTGGTTCCCGGGTTGTGAATGCTCTAACACCTGAAAGCTAAACCAATTATTCAAAACCCTAAGGTGGTTCGAGTAACTGAGAATGAATTTAAAATTTTGATGCAAATTCAAATTGTTTCGTTAGAAATTTCGTAATACAAAGGGTTGGAAACATTTATAAACATATTTTGAATAGTTCTCACATCTTTAAGAAAACACATATTATGTCCACAACCCTTCAAAATCCTAAAAAATCCTTGGATTTCCACAAAATCACATTCCTTTACATTAACTAATTTCCGTATACATATTTTACCTTTGGGGAGAGATAAGTTATAAAGCCCCCTTAATGTAAGAAGCGTAAGAAGCAATCTCAGCCATTAGATTAAGGATGCAGATTAAAAACCCTAACCATACCTGGGTTAAAACAGACGCACTTATTAAAATTCAGACGCACTATCAAAATTCAGACGCACTCATCAAAATTCAGACGCACTCATCAAAATTCAGACGCACTCATCAAAAATTCAGACGCACTCATCAAAATTTCAGACGCACTCATCAAAAAAGTTTGGAACCACTCATTGAAAAATCAAACGCACTCATCACATTCACTAAAAAAAACAAACGCACTCTCATTCACTCAAAGAAAAACAAACGCACTCAACAGTTGTGAAGGCACTCAAAAAAAAAAAAAAAAACAAACGCACTAAGAAAAGAAAACAGACGCACCTTTTTTTCACAATTGCTTGCTAATTTTTAGACGCACTCATTAGATTTGCATACTCCATTTAAAACGCACTCCTAGTGAACTGCAAATACTGTCCCATAAATTCATGACATCAACTTCCATTAAAAAATTAGCAGAGCCAAATCTAACTTATTAACAGAAATCAGATGACCAAAACCATTACGAATCAATCCATGTAACACATATGAATCATCAAACACCAAATTATTATCGTTGTTCCTCTTCCTCTCTCTTGCTTTTTTTTTCTCCTCTGGTCCTAGTTATCAGCCATATCTTCCACAAAGGCCGGTATCGGAGGAGGAGTCCCACCGGAGAAGATGACCGGAAAGGCGGTCGGTACCGGTGGTGTTCATCTCTCCCTCACGTTCTCTCTCCCTCTCTCTTTTAATGTCCAGATTTAATTGCAGGAAAGAGGGGATGTTTTGGGTTGAGTGCAAGGAAGGTTGGACTGACGATTCTGCTGCTGGTGGTGGTGGTGGTCGTGGTGGTGGTGGTGGTGATGGTGATGGTGATGGTGGTGTTGGTGGGTGTTGGTGGTGATGATGCTGGTTTGTTTCAAAATGAGAATGGGTTAGGTTTAAAACAGGGAAGATTGGTTTTATTGTGTTTAACTCTGGTTAGGTTAGATTGACAGGTGTCAATCTCTGGTGGCTTCTTACGCTTCTTATTTTAAGAGGCTTTATACCGTATACTTTCTCTTTACCTTTTATATATACCAAATCAAATTATTTATGAAAAATCTATATAAATAGAAACAATACTTTGTAATTAGTAATATAATTACATAATTAAATTATTATTATTATTATTATTTTTGAAATTGACTTTCATTAACCAACACAAACAAAATACTATCACCAAGATGGGGATAGCAAGAAACAATCACATTACATCAAACAAACACCACCTATTCCAATCTACTACCCCTTGTTTGAATCTATGTTTAGACCACAAAAAGCCAATGTCTTGATATCCGCAACAATGTCCACCACATTAGGAACCTTACTAGAAAACACTTTGTCGTTCCTGGTTCTCCATAACCTCCAGCACGCAATAATAATAATCCCGTGTAGAAGCACCTTCTTATTCCTCGACACTTCACTATAATCATGCATATCCACCAAATCCTTGACATGGAAAACGAACGGCCTTGGAATCTTGCACCATGTAGAAATCGCATTCCAAACTCCCATCGAGATAGCGCAACCTGTAAGAATATGTTCTGTTGTTTATTCATTGCTCTCGCACCAAGCACAAAGATGGTTATCAATATGAATGTTTCTTCTTATCAAAGCCGACTTAATAGGAAGACGATCTAAATATGCGTGCCACATAAAGATATTACACTTATTTGGCACCCATTTACTCCACTTGAACCCGAAATTAGCTGCCACTGTTACTCGGTCCTCTCATCCACCGCTTTACCGAAGAAACCATAAAGCCATCATCATTACCTTCGAACCAACCCCAACTGTCAGGTCTATCCTCCAACATAAACGATTGTATTTGCCCCTCTAACCTTTGTTTATCATACACCTCGACTGGATTAGACGAAGCCCGAGACCACTCCCAACATAAAACACGAGCGGTACCTTGTCTTTAACCGGCCAGCAAGCACAATCCTTTTGTTCTTTTCGAGCGCAAAAAGAGAAAGGAAAAGTGTCTTTTAACGGTTCAGAACCAACCACGTATCCAACCAAAACCTTATTTGACACCCATTCCCGACTATCCCACGAATAACTCTATTAAGACCGACCCCCTCAACCTTAGATTTATTCCAAAAAGTAACACATTTTTTCCAAACATTCGGAAAGGCATTATTTACCGGCGCATGCCCCAACTCCGAGTTGAACCATAAATAGAAACAACTACTCCTCTCCACATTGCATGATGATCGTTAAGAAACCTCCAAAGCCATTTAGCTAACAACGCATTGTTATTTAACTCGAGACGAGCTATCCTCAAGCCACCATCTTTAATGTGTTTTGTAACAATATCCCATGAGACCCAACTCATCTTTCTCACTTCCTTCGACCCTCCCCATAAAAACTTTTTCATCAATCCTTCCAAGACACTGATTACCTACGTAGGCGCCTTAAAAAGAGAGAAATAATATGTTCACATAATTAAATTATTGCTTAAAAGAAATAAAATAATATAGAAAGTTTTATGTCAATTCCAAGACTTAAAAAACTTAAGTTAACAATATGTGGTTAAAGTTTTACATGATCAACCGAGGTTAAACTTGCGTTCAACAATCCTTAATTACTAGAGCATGATTATTCACTCTCAACTAGTTAATTGTAATGACACTATCTAAATTAGTGATTTGTTCATACTCTCTCTCCAGGAAACTGTTATACAAAAAGCTCTACCCATTCTAAAGGAAACAATCAAAGGTATTACTAATCATGACTTATTCGTTAGTGATTGTTTCAAGATAGCAGATCTGGGATGCTCCTCTAGTAAAAACACACTATTGGTTGCTTCTAAGATAATCGATGCCGTCATTGAGTTGTGCAAAGAAAATAATCGTAAACCACCACAATTTCAAGTATGCTTAAATGACCTCTTTGAAAATGATTTCAACACCCTTTTCAAATTGTTACCAAACTTTTATGCAAAATTTAAGAACGAGAAGGGAGAGAATGTTTGCCCTTTTATTTCAGCAGTTCCTGGCAGTTTTTATGGTAGACTTTTTCCAGACAAAAGCCTGCACCTTGTTCACTCCTCTTATAGTCTTCATTGGCTTTCTTAGGTTTGATTAACTAATCCTACATATATTTACTACAAATGCTTATCAGTGTTAAATCATTTGTAGTGTGTACAATATCTGATAGGTACCTAAAGGTCTTGAAAGTAACGGATTGAATGTATACATGGCGAAAACAAGTCCCCCAAGTGTGTTTCAAGCATATGGGAAGCAATTTAAAAGCGACTTCACAACGTTTTTACAAATGCGCTCTCTAGAAATTGTATGTGATGGGCGCATGGTGTTAACATTTGTTGGGCGGAGTGTTGCTGATCCCACTAGTGATGATGGTTGTTGTTTTTGGGAGCTACTTGCACAATCACTACTTGATATGGTCAAAGAGGTATATAAGAGGAAAACTCTAAAGTATAATAGAAGAATATGTTTGTTTGAGCATTTGGTGTTCCAATTTGCTTCAACAACTAATCACATATTATTTTTTAACAAATACCATAGGGGGTGATTCAAGAATCAGATATTAACACATTCAATGTTCCAGTTTATTATCCATGCGAAGATGAAATTCGTAAGGTTATCGAAAATGAGGGATCATTTTCTTTTGAATGCTTGACAACATTTAAAGTCAACTGGGATCCGCAAGACATGGACTACGAAAAGGTGAACGCTTCAGATGTGGCCAGCCAAACCCACGGGGAAAACATAGCAAGAATGGTGAGAGCAGGCATGGAACCACTGTTGGCTTCTCATTTCGGAAATCCACAATCGATGGGTTGTTTCAGAAGTATAAAAACCACGTGACCCAACATGTTACTTATGACAAAAGAAGATTCTTTAACTTTGTCATTTCATTAGTCAAAAAATGAACAATTAACGTGTTCATATAATTGTCTTTCTTATTTTTGAGTTCATTTCATGTTCTCTTCATTTTAATGTTCCACTGTATTAGTGTATTGTAATGTTGACACTTTTTTAATAATCACCCTCAATGAAGGCATGCTGTTTGCGGTTTTTTTTTGGATGGCAAATAACTTTTATTTCATTACCCAAATATTTACAATTACATCTAATAGCAAGATGCTAGTTAGATACCACTAAATGAACAACACCCACCATACGATACACGACTAGTTATGATTTTAGATTTCAAAGGAACACCATTTATCCCAATCCTTAGTGACTTCTTTTGCTCTGTTTGTTACCCACATGTATGATAGCGTCTTGATGTCGCCAGTAGATGGTCTAGATTCAATCTTCTTCCGCAAAAGATCTTGTTGTTTCTCCCATTCCAGATTACCCAACAAGTAGTGAGGATGATTGCATAGAGTGCTTTCTTTTTTATTTCTTGAGGCCGTTGATGTTGTTCGCTTCCAATAGTTCTCGAAACTTGAATGCGTAGATCGGTGGAATGTTGCACCATTTGGTGATTTTGTTCCATAAGTTTACAGCCACATAACAATGAATGAAGAGGTGTTCGGCTGTTTTGGAGTAGTCACCACAGAGATTGCACATGGTGGAACCGGTGATGATGTTTCTTTTGACTAATCCTTCAAGTGTTAAGAGTTGATCTTGCTCTGCACGCCATGCTAGCAGGTTAACCTTCTTTGGGACCCAACTCGACCATACAAAAGGAAAAAAACGAACAGCAGCTGCTACAAGAATGTTTTGGCAGGATGCTGTTGAGAAGCCTCCCGTCGAGTCACTGACCACTTCAACGGTCTGGTGCTATCGTTAACGTGCACGACTGAATCATTTGACATCAGTATTCAAACTCACGTTGCTCTTGTTCCTGTAAAGGTTCACGTTTCCAGGACCCCCAACCCAAGTATTACTCTACAAAATTAAACGCGTTGCAACTGTGCAGCCTTTGTTAGTTTCTAAAACGTACAGATTTGGATATTTGATGAATCGACAGGCATGAATGACCAAGATCTCTCATTATGATGAATCGACTTAATTACTCTCCTCCAAAGGCTAGAGACTTCAGTTTTAAATCGCCACCACCATTTTAGTAGAAGGCGCATGTTCATATGTTGAAGGGATCCCAAACCGATTCCACCTTTATTCTTAGGTCCTATGACACGCTCCCAAGACATCCAAGATGTTTTGCGTTTTTCATCATTTCCTCCCCCAAAAAATCGTCTTCTAAGGTTTTCCATGTGGTCAAGTACACATTTTGGGGCTCGAAAGAGTGAAAAAAGATACAGTGGCAAGCTGTCCAATACGACCTTTAAAAGCACCACCCGACCTCTTATGGACAGGCATTTAGCTTTCCACTTTGATAGCCTCGCGCTGCAAATATCTATGACACTCTTCCAATGTTTCGCTTGGTTCATGTTCGCCCCAATTGGTACTCCTAAATATTTGCAAGGAAGCTTACCACTGATCACATTGACATCATGGGACGCCTCTTCGATTGCTTCATCGTTGACCCTGATAACATATAGGTTTGATTTGTGGTGGTTTAATTTCAGGCCTGAAATGAGATGGAAGCATCTTAACAAGCGGATGGCATTCCTAATGTTACTTGTAGCCCATTCTCCCAAAACCACAACATCGTTCGCATACATAAGGTGCGAAAGTGAAGGGCCCATATTTGGAAGATTCACACCTTTGATGAGCTCCAAACTTTCGGCTTTCTTTATAAAGCTAGTCAATGCTTCCATGGAAATTATGAATATAAATGGTGATAACGGGTCGCCTTGTCGGCTTGTCGCACTCCTCTATGGCATTGGAATTCCCAAGAAGGCGACCCATTTAATAAGACCGATGCTCTCACCGAGTTTAAAATACCTTTGATCCATTTTCTCCACCTCTCTGGGAATCCATTTGTTCCAAGACCTCAATTATGAAACCCAATTAATGCTATAAAAAGCCTTCTCAAGATCGACTTTTAGCAGGAATAAGTTTTTTTGTGTTTCTTTTCCCATGAAATGACCTCATTTAAAATGAGGGGACCATCCAAAATCTTACAGTGGGACAGAAACCGGATTGGTTCTCGGAGATTATACTTTTCATAATAGGTCTTTTTCTGTTTGCGAGGACCTTCGAAATGATTTTAGTGATGCTACCCAACAAGCTGATCGGACGATATTCATTAAGGGACACCGGGTCGATGTATGTTTTTTTCGGGACAATTTTTGTTGTCTATATGGACAGTTTTTGTTGTCCCTATAGGTGTCGTCCCTATAGGGTTATTTTCTTGTAGTGTGTTTTTCGGAATTGACACTAAGAAGGACGATGCGTACCTCCGACTAATTGCCCCATGTTCGTGAAAGTCCTCTAATAGCTTGAAAATGTCCTTCTTTAGAAGGTCCCAAAAGTGCTTAAAAATGCGAAGTTTGAAACCACCTAGACCTGGTGCCTTATCGCTACTGCATTCCGACACTGCTACCTTAATTTCTTGCTGAGTAAATGGTTAAATGATTCTAGATGCTTCTTCTTCCGAGATCCGATTGATATCGGGGCAAGAAAAAGAGGGACGCTGATGCATTGGTTCGCTAAACTTCCTGGCAAAGAATTTCCTCGCTTCCCACTTCATTTGATTCGGTTCGTTGCACCAGACATTGTTCGCCAAGAAGCCGTTGATCCTTTTACTGTTGTTGTTAAAGTTAACCATAACGTGGAAGAAGCTGGAGTTCTCGTCTCCATCTACCGCCCATTTCGTTCTTGATTTCTGTTTTAAGTCTTTGGCTTCTTCCGCTTTTAGAAGCTCCCACTCCTTTTTGGCTTTACACCAAGTATTTTTCTCCATATCTGTTAATGTACGCTTTTCCGCAAGCTCATTAAATGAGTCAATCAATTGTTCACCACATCATGGTTACCCGAAATCTCTTTCTACCGCCAACCATTTCTTGATAGCCTCCTTAACGGTTTTAAGTTTGCTTGCTAACACCACATCATGGTTACCCGAAGACTTGTCCCTCAATCGCCCCTTTTACCACATCTGCAAAGCCCGGAGTGTCTAACCATTGTTTGAAGAAGTGGAATGGAGAAGGGCCAAAAGAAACTCCATCCACTCTAGGACTATCCGAGTTAAAAAAATGTCAAAAGTTTGAGACTATACCTGTAATTTTATAAAGTTGAGGAATAAATGCGAAATCTGAGCAAACCACGTATAGAGTTTTCGAGCAGTTTTCTCCATATTCTAACATGAAGGGATGGAACCAAGAAGGCGCTCAATGGCAATGGATCATCCCTATCCGACCAATTATCCACCAAAATTCGCCTCTGGGTTTGGTTAGTCTTGGGAGGTATGTCTCTGTTCACGAGTTGGGTTAATGTGTTTAATGGGAGTAATACTAATAATAAGGAGATTAGTTATAAGTAAAGATGAGGTTTTGCAGTATCATGTTTATAGATTCTCTATGCCAATTCCCTCTCAATGAACGCTTCAATTGTATAATTAATACACCCATTTACTTTCCTATTCATGCTTATTATTAATTAACCTGGAGATCAAAGGGCACCAAGGTGCTCTGGAACTACTGCATTCACTGTAGTTGCACCTCATCTGTTTGCCTATAACTTACTCTTTTAACATTATCTCTATATATGAATATCCTTTAAAAAAGGATCATACAGCAGTGATGTTGTATGAAGGACTTTCAATGCAGCTTGTACATCAAGGACATGTTCTTCATGTTTTTGCTTGTGCTCTTCATCAGCTCATCTTTTGCTTCTTTTTTTTTTCATGTTATCTTCTTAACTGTCTGGTTGAATTTATAGCATTTTGGTACATAAAAAGGCCCATTTTGTAGTTAATTAGTTTATTGATATTGTTGGTTAAATGTGAGAATTTGTTATCAAAGTCGAACAAATATTCCCGTATTGGTGTGTACTTTATTTAATCATTCAAGGTCGTTTTGTGTTCTTTCATGATAATTTTGGTTGCTCTCTTATACTGGAGGACTTGTTGTGCTAGCAGAAATCTTGGATCATCCTGACATGCCGTCTTTAACGATTCTCTGGTACATGTATTCTAGACCGTTTCCGAACTCCTAACAAAGCACTTTAGGACATTTTATGCATTTATATACACACGTCAAAGTTCAACCCATTTTTGTAGTTTGAAAATAGTTGATTTGGATTATAAATGAAACGTGTTTGAATACGTGCAGACTCGATCATAAATTGAAGTGTTTCATTGAGACATCCCCGCCAGGCCTGGCGGGGATGTTATTTTCATATATGACATCAGCTTTGGGTTCTTTTTGGACCATCTACAGCGATTTGCTGTTCAATAAAAATCTCCATCTTCTTCACGCATTACAAAAGTATACACGTCGATCTCCAGTTTTTGTAAGGTTATCCATCCAACGCTAGTTGTATAGATAGTACTCTTAGCCAATTCTACTTTATGCATTTTGGCCTAGTTAAAAAAAATGTTGTGATGTCTCGATTATTTCAGGTATACGGTGAGACCATCAATTATTTAACTTTAATATCAACAAGGTTTTGGCCGAATAATTATTTGAGAAGTCGTCAAGTACTTGATTTATTGAGGTTTCACATTTATTAGAAGTTTCACATCAGAAGAGGAGTCTTCTTTGATTGACTTACACATAAAACAAAACGAAAACGATAATAATATTTTCTTTTGTGGCAAGTAGTTACTTGCATTGCAGCTATGCAAGGACTATTTAGCTCACAAAGAAAAAGCATCACGTGACACGTGGCCATCCAAGAGGCCATTTTATTCTGTAGTTCGGTTGTGCAGCTTTCGCTGGAAATGCAGCACAACATGCAAGCTGTATTTTACATATCTACTTGTTTGTTGCTGTTTCAGTCATGTCCTGGGTCTGCTTAGCCAGATGATTTTTGTAGCAGCTCATAAATTTCGCGATGAATTCTGGCAAAACACAAAAAGTCATATGTTATACATGTAAAAGACCAAATCATATTTGTAACAAGCTTTAGGGGGTGTTTGGGATTGATATTCAAAACAGATTATGCGTTTCGGAAAAGCAGGGGTGGACGTGGAGCTGCTTATAGATTATTGCGTTTTGGTAGCCTAAAAAACTGATTATCAGCGTTTTCAAAACGCAATCCCAAACACTAGCCTAAAACCTGATTATCTGCAATCTAAAAATCAGATTCAAAACGCAATCCCAAACACCCTCTTATTTGAATACAGATTCTTCATGTCATAATAATCAATTTTAAAATACAGATCCAGTCACACACTCACACCATAACTAAATAACATGAGAAGCTTTTATTGGTGATCTTTTGTTATTACCTTTAAAAAATTTACATAATCAAGAATGTTAATTTACCTTCGATATTCATGAATTGTTGGATAAGCTTTTTCCTTTCATCATTAGAATAGCTTTTAGAACCCTTCTCCTGAATAAAACATGAACAACGTACTGTCATGTATGCCATTATTCCATTCCAATCACATTTAGTAAACGAAACTGAGTTCTTACAGTATATTCCTTATGCGTCTTTTCAATCTGCTTATGCATTGACTCATCAACATTCTTCTTTAGTTCAACTTCTAGAGTCTACAAATAGAAAGATTAGAGAACTTATACATGATAAATTATTATGTATATGGTACATACTTTTAATTTTAATCCTCCTTACTTCAAATATAAACTCAGGTGGTACACTGTGGTCAATGAGATTTTGAAGTTTCTGACGAATAAGATATAGCCTGTCAAGATATATGATTCAAGATTGTTAGATATATATGACACTGGGGCATTAGAAGTTATTAGTGTGAGGCCATGATTTTTTCTAGCAGTGTCGCCGATTATATCCCCTAGCTAGTTTTTATAGCTACATTTGTATATAGATAACGTACTGTTTGGGTTCTGCTTTTCTACTATACTTTTGGCAATGTATGCAATATCATCTTCCCAACCAGTCAAGATTATCTGATCTCCTTCCAGAAGTGAGCTGCAGATGGATCATTAAAAAAACACGAATACAGGTAAGACGGAAATGAAAGAAGTTGAACAATATTTGGAATTTAATAGGTTACAAGTTAGTTCTAAAGGTCTTGATTGTCATGGTTTAAAAAAACTGGTGAGGCATGCGCCTTGAGGCGAGGTGCTGAGAAAACGCTCCGAGGCAGCGCCTCATGAAGTTTTTTTGTATGTGCGCCTCAAATGGCTGAGGCGCTAAGAAAACTTGCGCCTCGGGTGCGCCTCATGGGGCTGTGTGTGTTATTTTTATACGTGATTTGATGTTTTAGACTTTCTATGTCAATTATTTTTATTTTTTATGTGTGTTTTTTTTATGTTTTTAGACTTTCTTTGTCAATTATTTTGTTTTTTATTTGATATATAATTTTTATATTATTTTTTAATCCCGCCTCGGCCTTACGCCTCAAGGCTTATGCCTCGTGAGGCGAAGGGAAAGCGCCTCGAGGCTCGATTTCCGTTCTTTTAAACTTTGTTGATTGTCATAAAGGCTAGAATAGCTCTTGAAGGCACACACGCACATGCATATGTATGTCCAAGGCTATAATACGCATATAAATTTGTGTACGTCTTTGAATAAGCAGAATGAAACCGAACTTATGATGCCAGCTAGCTTCGAATGACCGAATGGCTTGTCGCAGGTTATTCTTGGAATTGATAGCTATTCTTTCGGCTAATTGCCTTGGCAACTCAATATTCTCTTTCCTTGCTATGAGTTCCAGGACTTCAACAATCTGGAAACAACTAACAACTGTTTTAATTTTTTTTGAATTAAAACTTAAAGCCATTAGAAAACTTGCTTTGAGGGTATCAAATGATCACCTCTTTATTAGAAGGCGGAAGAAATTTGATCAGTGTGCAGATGTTTTGAAGGTGTTGTAACTTTGAAGCATCTTGGCAACAAAAGAAGACTTTATGACATCCTCTATACCGCTCTATAACCCATCTTATGTAAAGCAGTGCATCTGTTGATAGCTTGTCGGCTTCATGCAGAATGATGGCTGCACTTGATGATCCATTTCAGGTAAATTTAAATTGTTGAGTTATTTTGTATTTAGCTTGCTTACATGCCTCTTTATTAACTTTATTTATTTAGTTACTTATTATACGCTGGAATAAATTATTAACAGACCTCTACAATTATCAACGTTGCAACGTGCTTTGTTGTTAACATATTCGCCTCTTTTATAAGTTCAACTATAACATGCTTCTCGAATCCTTTTAGCTCAGATAGATTAACTTCTACATGTTGAGACGACTCCTTCACATTAACTATGATACTGCTCACATCTTCCCCCTGAGATATGTACACAACTACACAGATAAGCTCGTGACGTAAGCATAATGAAATTTGCAACTAACGGCACACACTCAACTACGTTTGGTCTGTCTCTATGTACATACGCACATACATACTATGAAGTACGAGACAAATACAGAGACACTTGACTCTGTGTGTAAAGTGAAAGTTGATTAGTATTATTTAATTACTATCCTAAGTGTGTGGTAGTTAAAGGAAATAAATGAAAATAGTTAAAGGAATATTCTATAATCGTTTAATATAATACTTAGGCTATAATATTCTTTCAGATTCAGTGTTCTTTCTCAAATATGTGGAGCAACTTTCGAAGCCAATATTTTGTTACTCTACCATAAAGTTAATAAAATCATCCTAATAATGTCCTTTTGCTAGCTTTTGTCTTGCAATAATCATTTTCATCGATTTCTTGATTCTATAATATATGTACATATGCATTAGTAGCCGATGTTACCAGACAAATGTGTGCATATAGTAGTTATGGCAGTAACAGATATACCTTCAAGTTAAATGTCTTGCACTCGTCTCTTGCCTGCATAAACCATGTCATCTGTAAGTTAACGAGCTTTCTTCCTTTGAAAATTAAACAGTTATATTTGTTTTCATTTTTTTCAAAGTTCCTGCTAAATTACTGATTTGTCTATTAACTGTCTCTTCGTTAAATCTTCTTAATGGCAACTTTGACGGAATATGTATGGGCAAACTGTTCAAAAATTTGCTGTTTTCATGAGGTCAACAATGTTTAAGTGGTGTATATGGTTTCCTTCCCATGAAAATTGCATTTGTTTTTATTTACTGTAAAAAAATTTATTGCTTAAAAACGACAACTTTGAGCTATAAGCAAACATTTCAAGCGTCGCATTTTCATGAAAACTGTAACAGCTTTTTGTTGTCGAAGTTAAGAACACTGGTCACACTGCAAGGGTGCAGGCATTATTCATGAGGTCAAAACACTAAAATAAATATATTAAGCAACAGAAATTACAGATTTGCAGCTGTTATCTAATCTTAATGTTCATAATATTGTATTAATTACCTGTACTTTGTCGGATCCGTATGCATCACGAAGCAAAGCCCAAATCATTGTCCGCTTTCCCCACACCTGCCTGTCCTTCAAATATGAAGTGACGACATTCTTCATCTTTTATCTACACAATCAAAACCCATTAAACATTCAAACTAATTTACATTCTTTGTTTTTGTAAAATATTGATCTCAAATTAATCATACCGTTTTTTGCAGCTCGATTGCTTTGTCTTTGTTGCAGATGAAGTCTTTAAGCGTTTCAGGTCGGTATCTATCTGCCCAGACATACTTCTTTCCATCTTCGGCTCGATAGTATCATCTTTGGCGGTTAAAACCACGTTTGTAGTGGGTGGCACTGACGAAAGTGGCGATGGCACCGGTTGTTGTGGTGATGGCAAAGTTGGCGGCAAAGGTGGCGAAAACTGTGGTGATGTTGGCTCTGATCCTCTCTCCCTCAAGGACTCCTCATTCGAATTTTCGGTAGAGTAAACCTTTACCATTGTCGGGGGTTTCTCATCTTTTGTTTAAACTTAAAACACCCCAATTCTGGCATCTTGACATAAAAACTCATTCTGGAACTCGAGCTGACTGCTGTAGTGGCTACACTCTCGCGGTCCGGGCTTGTAGCTTGGTTCAATAGCCCTTTGTAGTAAGGACTAGACTCGTGTGGTATAGCAGCAGCAGTAGTAGCAGTAGCAGTAGTAGCACTCTCTGCTTCAAGAGTCATACCCGTACCTGTACCTGTACCTGGAACCTTCTCAGTGTAGAGGAGCCCTTTGTAGTAAGGACTGCTCATGTCCTGGAAGTCATGTGCTATAGGAATAGGAGTTGGAGTAGTTGTATTATGCTCGGCTTCCGAACTTGTACCCAAAACCTTTTCCTGAAAGAGGAGCCCTCTGTAATAAGGACTCGTCGTGTTTCGGTTGAACTCATCAAGGTTTTCTTTAGTTAAACTAGAGCTCTTTTTTTTGTACAAAAAATGACTCGTAAACTTTTCCTTTTCCGGCCCAACCACCGGTCTTCAAGGAGCCGGTGGAACAAGATGATGACTTCTCAACGAGGTTCGACACTCGGTCGGGGAGGTATGGCAGTGGTTCAGGGGAGACATGAGGGCTCTTCATTGTGAAAATTCTGAAAGGTTTCAAAATTTTGGAAGAGAAGGAAGGTTGAGGATATTTGTAAGCCAATATTTTTGGTTTGCATTGTATATCACGAACTTTTTTTTTAAAAAAAATCGGTATGATCAATGTGGTCACGGTGTCTAGTAGGAAACAGTCTGTGGGTTGGTTGTTGGTTAAGGTATTAACAGAAATTAATGAGTCCAAAGTCTAAGCCGGCCAGGTTTCTATGCTAGATTCTTTTGAAAACTTTAAAAAAAATGCACCTTCAATTTATTATTCTAACTGTTATAATTATGTCAGTAGTATCACTAAGATTAGTTACTAGCTAGATTCGTATTAGTTATTACTGTTTTGTGATTAGTATGTATACATCTTGGTATTGTTTTTACTTATACCCTCTGTATTGCAGTTTGTAGGATGTCATTCTCATATAATAATCTCCTTATTATAGCTAATATTGTAAACTAGTATTTTGCCAGGCGTTGCCCCGCAAGCCTGCGTGTAAACTATAGAAAAGAATAACTAAGTTGATATAGGACCCGCATGTTGCAACGAACTTATCAAACGGAAAAAAAATACACGATGTGAGGGGCATGTCAAACGGGAAAGTATGTATGAAAAAACGTTGAACCCACATGCACGTTGCGGCGTGTTAACTCGGAAATTTTGGAATGAACCATAAAATGAAAAATTTGCGAAAGATGAAAATTATGATAGACCAAAGTTTTTTTTTAAACTTAAATGATAAGTTCGATTAATATTCTGGAGAAAGAGGATAGATGACTAAAAATATTACATCAAAATAGCGGGAAGACGGGCAACAAGCTGCGACGTCACCCCTTTCTGAATGGCAAAACCCTAATCTATTAAAAATGTAACCTTGCCCACCCGAGCTGAGACACTACTATGAATAACTTGTTGGACCCTGGTCAGGAAACAGGTAGCCTTCGGTGCCAATGAGCCAAAGGTATCAAAAGCTAGGGGTACGAAAACATGTTGGTTCTCGCAGGCTTTAGCATGTTTTTCTACCTTCTTCGCCTTTGCTTTCCGCACCGCTTGCCCCGCTACAAACCCACTATCCCTTAACCCGACTATAGGAGATACACCTGTCAGGTCAACACAAGTATGCTTCCTCCGGCCCACCCAAAGACAAGGAGATCTGCTGGACGCATGTGGATCTCCCTTTTGTGGGATCCGAGAGGAAGTTTACAGGGCTTCCTTCTTGGTTGAGATCCCAGCACGTCTTAAAATGTCCCACAGAATGTCTCGAACCCAATCATGCCAATATTTGAACCCGGTAACTCCTTGCAATGAAGAGCATGTTCCCCGTACATGGGGATCATCAAACAATATTTAAGATTGGATCTGTATTCAATAGCGGACATGCTCTGGCCCAGACCTTCGATCGGGATAACAGTTAGGAAATCTTGGGCGTGGGGGGCCTTGCAAGCATTCAATAACTGCCTTCTGGCGGGGGACAGGTCAAAAACTTCACCTAGGCTCTAAGCGATTTTGCAAAACAGGGCATTCACCAAAGTTTTCTGAAGCTTTAAGGGGGTGTTCTTGTTAAAAAAACCGCCAATATCAAAACCTGAGAGATAGTCATTTAGCCTTTCAAGGGCCTGTGTGTAGTCCAAGTCAACGCCGACAACCCCGCTATTTCGTATGAGGTGGTATTGAAGGTTCCAAGACTGAGCTCACGACGCCACAAACGTATACATCCCGACAAAGTGGTTAAATTGCAAAAGGATGAAAAACTTGGGTTACAAGTAAAAAAATCAAAGTGGTTAAATTGAAAACATGGAAACTTTTGAGTTGGAACTGAAATATCAAATTAATCAAAGGGGTTAAATTTGCAAATGCTTAGTTGGCAAAGTTTGAAACTCTATAGTTAGAGAGGAAAATGAAATTTTTTTAAAACCACCCAAACCCATTGGCCATTTTTGCCACGTTAGTCCAAAATGAGTTTTTTTTTTACATCTGGGTCTTTCAGGTTTTCGTTTTTTTTGTTGTCAAAATCGCCACTAACACTAACCTAGTTAAATCATCTCGTTAAGTTGAAGGGTATTTATGTCTTTTTGCCTACCCATTTATTTTTTAATAAGTGGGACCCACATCCCCACCTTCTTCTATCTCTAGACCTCCCCACCTGCACGCACACTCGATCTCCCTCTTCTTCTCTCCTTAAACCACCCACACCGACCCTCCACCCTTCTCTCTCAACCAACTCCTTCACCTCCACTGCCTACCTTCTCCCTTAACCAACTCCGGCCAGCACCCACCACCCACATTCTCCTTAAACCACCTTCTCTCCCACCGCTTCCACCGCCTACCTCCTCCCAGACCTCAAAACTCTAACCAGACCTTTATCTCTCTTTAATCTTCTTCATCTTACACCCAATTTAAACGCAGACCTTTACACTGATTAAACCAAAATCATTCCTAACATTTTACCCTAAAACCCTATTTCATCTTCTTCCCTAATCCAATTGCACATAGCGGGTGTCGGGTCCTGGTTTGAGTCAGTTCAACTTGAGTGTCAGATTTGTGTCAGGTTTGGGTTTGTTTTGTTTTGTGGATGGTAATGTTAGGTTGACGCTGTGTGGTGGTGGTTGATAGTAGAATGGTGATGGTAGTAGTAGTGGTGGTTTGAAGAGAAATGCAGGGAGAGAGTTTTAAGATTTTTTTTTTCTTTTTTTAAAGGTTGAAAAAAGAAATAAAAAATTTAAAATAAATAAAGTATACAAATGTCCAAAATGCTCTTGATTTCCTAAGTAAAAAGTCAGAAATACCCCCAACTTAACGACAATATTTAACTGGGTTAGTTTCAGGGGACGAATTTTGCAACAAAATATAAAACTGAAGGACCCAGAAGTAAAAGAATCGATTTTGGACTGATGTAGCAAAACTTGTCCATTAACTCTTTACAACCTCATTAATGGAATAGTGGTGGTGGTGGTTGATAGTAGAATGGTGATGGTAGTAGTAGTGGTGGTTTGAAGAGAAATGCAGGGGAGAGAGTTTAAGATTTTTTTTTTCTTTTTTTAAAGGTTGAAAAAAGAAATAAAAAATTTAAAATAAATAAAGTATACAAATGTCCAAAATGCTCTTGATTTCCTAAGTAAAAAGTCAGAAATACCCCCAACTTAACGACAATATTTAACTGGGTTAGTTTCACGGGACGAATTTTGCAACAAAATATAAAACTGAAGGACCCAGATGTAAAAGAATCGATTTTGGACTGATGTAGCAAAACTTGTCCATTAACTCTTTACAACCTCATTAATGGAATATATCAAGAGAATATGCTTTATGTATTTTAGATAGATTTATGTAATTAATTTGTAATTATCTCTTCCCATAATATTAAGATTGTTATGTATATTTATATGATTGATCAATGAAAAAGGAAGGCAAGCATTGTTCCATATTGTTTTTCATGGCATCAAGAGCCTAACCTGTTTTCTCTCTAACCCTAATCTCGTCGTCCCTCCCTTCCTCTAAACCGATTTTTTTTGTCCTTCCTTCTCCCTGTACCGATCATGTCTTCTTCTCCTATACACCCAACGGTTACCGTCACAAACATCAAAAACTTCATACATCTCATTCTTGATAGCTAAACAAGCCATTAGAACACTTAGGCCGAGCTCATGTTTTTACTCCTTTAAATAATAGTAATTCTAGTTCTTTTATTAGCTAATATGAAAACCTTGAGAGATGTAAGAAAATTAAAAGAGAGTGAGAGATGTAAGAAAATAAAAAGACGGTATGATGTAGTGATAAAGTTGAGTATAAATTTGCTTGGGAGATAAGAGGCCGACACATGTTCCTAGCTAAAAGGGTATTATAGTCTATCATCATAATTGTTGATTTTTTTCAAGTTTCACCCTCATTTTTATAACGTTAATAGCTTTTTCATACGACATTAATTTTTTTAAAAAAAATACACCGTTAAAACAAGCCTTTTATTTTCTTTCATTTGCATACCCTATTGCCATAGTTTTTTTTTAAAAAATCGTTGGGTTGATAGCTTGTGTTACCTGTTGCTCGTGCTCTGTTTTTCACTTTTTCCTCACTATTGGTGCGTTATAATCCAATTATTTGATCCAGATTAGTCGATTAGGTTTTAAAACCGCTAAGACAAATCTTGGATTGATCGTTGTTATGATGAGTTATTTGTGTGATTATTGGGACAGGTTTGGGTTAGGTATTAATCAATTAGTTTATAATTTTTCAGGCCAGATAATCAACCAACTAGTCAATTAGACTAGCTACATTCTGTCTTTGTTTAACAACTCAAAGACCTGGGTTCGATAAAACGCAAGTTATACCTGATAGAAAGATGCAAGTTATATCTGACAAAAAACGCAAATTATACATGATAAAACGCAAGTTATATATGATTAAACGCAAGTTATACCTGATAAAAAGATCTTAGTTATATCTGACAAAAAACGCAAGTTGTATCATGATAGAACGCTAGTTATCAACCCAGCAAATTTTTTTTTTTTACCGTTCTCATTTAAAATTGGTTGTGTTTTAAGAAATTGTTGTGTTTATGTATGGACAAAAACCGCAGCTGGTTAATATTAATTTTAGAAGTCAATGATTTTATGTTGCAACGTCATAATTCTTTGGTTGTATCATTAAATATACATTAAAGAATATGAACGCTAAGATCAAATGGATAAATTTGGATGTAATTGGACAAGTACGTATGTCACCCTCACAAATAAGATATGCCAACGTGCCTTAAGACAAATATGTGAATCTGTTGAAAGCGGCAAAGCTTGATGATGTAACCCTCTATATTTTTATATTTAAGATTAATATTAATAAAGACGGTACTCACACAAGGAATACAATTTGCGAATCTGAAAAAGAGAGTAACAATCGATGGAAATTAACCAAAATGACGCACTAGACATATTATATATAGATACATTTACTAAAATTTCGTGTGAGACATCATTCCTGTAGCTATATGTCATTTCACGCTACAGTGATTCATTATTTTTGGGCGGTTTTTTTGCCCTTTTTTTATCGGTTTCTTTGTTTGACTAAAATATTATTTTACTTAGTAACAATACCTTGCTGATTTTCTTTTTTTTTTGGGCAGCTTCTTTCTTTTGATTAAAACGTTATTTTACTTAGTAATACCTTGCCTATTTTCTTAAGTAAAATAATTAATAAACGTCTTTGTTATCACCTAATTTATACGGTAGTCTTCAAATAGCTAAATGTTTTTTTGGCTGTGATCGGCAGCGAAGTTTTGTTCTCGAATTAGTGGGGATCGGAGTCAAATTTTTTTTCGCTCAGAAGGGGCCGGGAGATGAAATCGGTATGGGCCAGACTCACCCAGACACAATTTACCTACGAAAATCGCAAGATTCTACTATTTAGGATGCATTGTAATGCGCTTTGGGTATGTTCAAATTCCGTATGCTGTAGTGTTATTCTTTGTACAATGATGGTATATTCGCATGTCACGCATAACAAACTCTTGCAAGCACCAGGTTGTCGCCGCAACGCGCGACACGCGTAAAATACTAGTTTGTTAACAAATATAAGAAATAGTTGTGTTGTCGCCTTTTACCGGTTACCGTTCAGTTTTTAGTTCATCATCAGTTGTATAAAATGGTGATATAGAAAAAATTAAGGCTAGTCTCATAAGCGTCTATATCTTTCATGATGCGACAATGACAAATAAATGCAGTAGTTATAAAAAATCGGTTTTAAGACCTCTTTACAACGACCTAAATAAGTGGAGTAAGTTCCGACAAATTTGATACTTATAAACAGTATTAGCTCTTCAGCCTCATGAACGTCTATATCTTTCATGATACGACAATGACAAATATTTGCAGTAGCTATAAATATCGGCTTTTAAGACCTATTTACAGCAACCTAAATAAGTGAAATAAGTTCTGATAAATTTGATATTTATAAACATTATTAAGCTCTTCAGTAATTAATCTCATGAAGTCCCCCAGAGACAAAATGGTAAGCAGGGATCTAGAAGGTGGAGGGCTTAAACTTTGCAAATTAAAAGTACTAGTGGGAATACCCGCGCGTTGCAGCGGGTGCATCTGTTTTGTCACATCGTAGTTGTTGGGGTTTGTAAGGACTGTAGTTACATCATACATGTAACCTATCTGGAAAAATAACGTGAACTATAATTACAAAAGAAAGTTGTACTCACAAGATCAATTGTTAAAGTGTCTTTAAGTACGTGTGGGTAAGTTTAACAATCCAACTTGGCATAGTTGCTGATAACATCATAGTTTGACATTGTTTTGGCAAATATTCTAATATTGTTTCAACAGCAAACTAACATTAAGCATCTAATCGGATTCATCTAGAAGTGCAAATTTCACTTCTGATAGATTCAATGCACCCCTTTCAGCAGATCATTAACATGTTCGGGAGTTCCTACAATCACATCAACACCGCGATCAAGGGTGCTCATCTGGCGTTTAATAGGCGAACCAGTACACACACAGAGTATCCAAATTGGTGTACACTCACAAAACTCTTTTTCAACTTGGTGAGTAAACTCTCTAGTAGGAGCCATAACAATCGCTAATGGATTCCTCCCTCTTCTGTATAGCTTGACCAGATATGTAAGTCATTTCGACAACTAAATTTTTAATGATTTTACAGGAAATAAAAGTACAATTTACCCATGCTTCCCATTGTATTGGATGATTTCTCCATGATGGGAATGCCCTCGCAACAAAAGCCGCAACAAAATCGGCCAAGTGCCTGATTGAATCAATTGATATTGTAAAGCTAGTTTCCGACCCAAGTGCCTGAAAACGAAGCAATGATATCACGTCGGTAGTGAATATAGTCATATAGATGCCAATCATCATACAATAAATGTGTTTAAGCACTCTAATTTTAATTTTCAAGCATATGTAGTTCATAACTCACCTAACCATAAAAATGTAAGGAAATTTTAAAACACTCTTCGACTGTATTACATGTTCTATTAACACAAAAAAAATTCATTTTCCAGCGTCCAACAAGGGGCTAATGGATTTCTCCTTTTCTGGTAACTTCACAGGTCGCTTCAAGTATAAATAAATAAATATTACCTGCTGAACAATTGGATTTGTAGATGCAGTGAATTCATGAGTCGTTCATTCCCATACAACTTTTCCTTCATGAAGAAACACCAACCTGAAAACACAATACCATTAAAGAAAAATCAAGAAAATGTAAACAAATCCTACATATTATGTTATTCACTGATGTCATCTGAAATTTAACATTTGACATTTTCATCTTGTTCTACAGCGAATATATATTCTGGGTCTCTTTTAATTGATGTATTTATGGTAGAGAATGGAAGTAAATAATGCATACAAATGGCAACCTGTCAACAACTCTTCTGATGGTACTGTGTTGGTGAGTCACCACCACATAAGATGCAATCTTTCCAGGTTTGCCAACTGCATCTTCACCTTTGCAATGAACAGACCGGATCAAATCTTCAACTACAGTAGATGCAATTGGATCAAGTCCCGCAGTTAGTTCATCATACAAGAGCACCTGTTCAAGATTGCAACACAACATAACAATTACACACAACACAGAGTAATACAAAATTTGACACATAAACGTCCTTTAAACACGTTTTAATACAAAAAAAGTCACCAACAGGAACCAGGTTCTTGTTCTTGCAGAGTACATAAAAATTTATAGTTTGAAAAAGCCGCACATGCTGTTGATTTTGTATATAGGTAGCGAAAAGGAAAGGTTGGGACCATTGGGTAACAGGTTTATGTTAAAAGGGCTATTTTTCAGTACGGTTTGGGTTGACACGCAAAGACTTTCCCCACGTTTTTTATTTATTTTGAAAATAATAAACGTTTGTAGTATGATTACATACTAATACTATTGGTGAGTAGTAATAATAATCTAATAATTTAATCCAAGAAGTTAGGAGATTAGATGCACAAAACTATCAATTATGTTGAACACACAAAACTATCACTTATGTGTATTAAGACATACCCCGATAACAAAATATCATACTAATTTACTTTTAATTTGACCCATTTGAGTCAAAACATACCCCACATTGACTCACTCATAAGTAAATGGGTCAAAATTTACACTTCTGTATGATGGTGTAGTCAATACAGACTATGTTGTCTCGTGAAAACTACAAACATTTCCTTTCTAGAAAAGTTTTCATATTTACCTGTTTTCCCATTTTGAAAATTTATAAATAAATTGATACTTCAACCATTCTGCAAGCCACACATCAAGAATATTAAGCGACAGACAGGAAGGGTAAAAAGATATTAAATACTTATATAAGCGAGCACTCTCATGTATACCTCCGTTCAACTGAATTATTTTTTGTATCATATATTATAGATCGTGCTAAGGCGACTAAACGATGAACAAGTCAAAGGAATTTCATTAGTACAGGGAACTTACAAAAGGAAACCAGCATTCTCCCGAATTGTTAAAGAATAAAAAAGTGCTGCACTTTGAAACACCTAAATATTGAAAAAAAAATACCAATTATGTTTCTGGGGACTTTCAATTCGGGGTGGGGATTCCTAATGGGGCAGAGGCGGTGCTCCACAGTGCGAATAGGTTTCTTAACTCCTTCCATGAAGACGGTTCTTTGGCTATGCTCACTGTGGATTTTTCCAACGCGTTCAACATGATTGACCGCACTGCCCTTCTTCGAGAGGTTCTTCAGCATTGTTCCGTCTATCTATTTGTGGGTCCAGTTTCTTATATGCCCAGCCAGCTAGGCTATATGTTGGTAATGATTGCATTGGGGCCACTACGGGGGTTCAGCAGGGGGACCCTTTAGGTCCCCTCCTTTTCGCCTTGGCACTACATCCTATGGTTCTCCGGGTGCAAGAAAATTGTAACCTCCCGTTTCATGCGTGGTACCTTGATGATGGGACGATTATTGGGGATGCCGCCGCCGATGTGGCGAAGGCCCTAGACATCATCCAGAAGGAGGGGCCATCCCTAGGGCTTCAATTGAATATTAAGAAAACTGAGGGTTTTTTGGCCGTCGTCGTAATGGGTGAAACTTAGGGATGGGCTTTTCCCCAGTGGATTGGTAGGCCTGAAAGGGGTGAAGCTTCTTCTTGGGGGGCTGTTAGTCGGGACTCTTACTTTATACGGGAATTGGCAGGGCGGAGAGCCTCGCGCGCGGTTGATCTTATGAAACTTTTGCCCTGCCTTCGGGATCCCAGAGTGAACTCCTCTTGCTCAGATTCTTGTATGGGAGTCGCTAAGTTGCTTTTTGGTTTGCGGACCTGTCAACCCGCCATGATGGATGAAGCGGTATCATGTTTTGACAATGGTCTGCGGGAGGCCATTGAAGACATAGTGTATGTGGGGGTCCGTTCTTTGGCGACCTACAGTGGCGCCTAGCTTCCTTGCCGATGCGTTTGGGAGGATTAGGGCTTCTCTCAGCAAAGGATGTTGGGGTGTATGCTTTTGTGGCGTCCCGAGCTCAGTCTTGGAATCTCCAAGACCACATCTTAAGAAATAGCGGGGGTTGTCGACGTGGACTTAGACTACGTGCAGGCCCCTCGAAAGGATAAATGACTATCTCCCAGGTTTTGATATTGGCGGTTTTTCTAACAAGGACACCGCCCCCCCAAAGCCTCAAAAAACTTTGGCGAATGCCCTTTTTGGCAAAATCGCACAGAGCCTGGGAGAAGCTTTTGATCTGTCTCCCCGCCAAAAGGCAGTTATTGCATGCTTGCAAAGCCCCCATGCCAAGATTTCCTAAATGTTATCCCGATTGAAGGTTTGGGCCAAACCATGTCTGGGGTTGAATATAGGGCAATTCTCAAATACCGATTGATGATCCCCATGTACCATGAAGATGAAGTCTGCCCGATCTGCCGTAAGGCATGCTTGGACATATACGGGGAACACGCGGTTCACTGTAAGGAGTTGCCTGGTTTCAAATATAGGCATGACTGGGTCCCGGGACGTTCTTTTGGGATATTTTAAGAAGGGCTGGGATCTCAGCCAAAAAGGAGGCGCGCCTGTGAATTTCCTCTCGACCCCGCAGAAGGGAGATCCACCCTACGTCCAGCAGACTTGCTTGTCTTTGGGTGGGCCGGGAAGCACGCTTGTGTCGACCTAACAGGTGTATCTCCCCTGGTTGGTTTGAGGGATAATGGTTTTGTAGTTGGGCAAGCGGTGCAGAAAGCAGAGTGAAGAAAGTTGAGAAACATGCTAAAGCTTGTGAGGGAGAACCAACACGTTTTCGTACCTCTGGCATTTGATACCTTTGGCTCCATGGCACCGAAGAAGCCATCCGTTTCCTGACCAGAGTCCAACGGGTTATTCATAGCAATGTTTCGGCGCCACGAGGGAATGGGTTCGTTTTTAGCAGGTTAGGGTTTGCCATTCAGAAGGGGGTTGGCGGCGCAGCTTGTTGCCCGCCTCCTGCCCGCTATCTTAATGTAATTTTTTTTCATGGTTGAATAAAGATTGATTTAAGTTTAAAAAAAAAAAAAAAAAAAAAAAATTATGTTATTTATTACCAAAAAAAGAAACACCAAAAAAAAAATCCTTACAAAGCTGTTGAGTATGTGGAATCGACCACCTCACCAGGCCAATCCGAAGGCCGGACATATCATCATCGCTTATTAAACCATGTCTTTTTCGTCCTCGAATGTAACCTTCCCCTGCTCAAATGCAAAACCAATTCACAATTAAAAACTCAACGCAGTTTGATGACTGTTTCAAAAGACGATTCAAACACCTTATCTGGAGTAAGGAGCCCTGCAATGATCTTTAAAATGGTAGATTTTTCCCGTGCCTGAAGACCCGATTATTCCAACTGCCTCTCCATGCTTGATCTAACAAGTCATACCACAAAGTAATACATGTGAATACCAACAGAAAAGAGTCCAAATTTGACTTTTGAACGTCAAAATATACCTTTTATAAACCACACAGAAAGAATGAAACTGAAAATTAAAAAAAAAAATGAAATCATACACGTAAGCACTCCACGATGAAGAACGCCTAAATTGTACAATACCGTGAGTAGAAGAAAAACGGAGTGATATATGTGTAACATTGCAATGAAGAGATGACAGCGATATCAATAAAGGTGAAAGCAATAGTTCCTATCATCCAAATTGAATAGATAATATACACCCATAAAATCAATTCATGTGAATAGATAGTTGTTTATATACATTCAAAATTAAATATAGATATCAACAAACAAATAGAGTCATTTAAAATACAAGATACTCACTTTCTGCTAAAGTTCCTATAACAAACAATTTCTAAATCCATAAGACCATAACTCATAATTCAAAAATAATTAGGGTTTGAGATTAACAAAAAGAAAAAAGTAAACATAAAACTATTCAAAAATTTGATATGTTAATCTACAGCAAAATAAACCTCACATCATTGAAGAGTAGATCATCAAAATAAGACAAATATCACATAAAATCAAGATGAAAAAGACACTTACCATTGGAGATGAAGTATCGACGGCGAGAAGATGACATTGTAGCAGTGGTAATAAAATTGGATAGGATGAGTAGCAACTACCAAAAACAGGGTAAGAAAACAATCAAACTTTAGGTTAAGATATAAATTCACTATTATATGTGAGGAATAGCAAAACGATTTGCATAAATTAATAATAAAAGAATGAACCTGCTATTCCATCATGCTACCTCTGTTACCAATTCAACCTTTCAAATTCAACCGCTCAAAAAAAAATGGAAAAGAGAGTTGCTCTTGCACGAAAAGGAATGAACTTTGGGGCTCTTGTCCTTCCACATGATGAAAGTGATGAAGTAAATGATGTCGAAGGATTGTAGCGTTATAATAATTATGCATAACTGATGTAAGTTACTATGCCAGGGAGTTAATGAAAAGCTGCCATTGATGATGATGACGGTTAAATTGATAGTATTGGTGTATCAATGAGTTGTAAAGTTGCCATAAAAAATTGTATAAAAGGTATAAAGGGAAGAAAAGGTGTAAAAATTTGGTGATTACACTTGAGGCTTTTGAGATGCCATCTTAACTTTGTCAAGTTAGACATCTTTGCCATTGCTCCCTCTTTATAATGTAGTAAAGATAAGTAGTTAAGATGGGTTGGTGGCCCAATGTAGAAGCAAAAGCTTCTAGGAACACCTAAGGGACGAGTCATCATGGTTCAAGTCCCACAAGGAGAAGAAATTTGCCGTTCAAAAAAAAAAAAGTATAAGTAGTTAATATGAGTATATTATTAGGATTACCATTAGTGGTGTTCTAAACAATTAGTTTCTTGAAATAGTTATGAATAAAATAAAGAAAACATAACATTAAAATTTTAGTTTTTATAAATAAAGTAATAAACAACTTAAATTAATTTAACTAAAATATATAAGTTTTGCTATTGATTGTTACTAGTCTTTAGGACTGAAACATTACGACTACTTTTTTATAACACAAAATAGACATAAAAATGTTGAACGTCAAGGAAGCGTGTTGCGTACAAATCAAAAGTTAATTTTTATTAAATGACAAATTACCCCTATTTGTTAAAATCTTCTTCCATTAAAATTACAAAATAACAAATTAAAATAAACAACATATACAAGTTAAATGTTTAGGGGTTCGACTTACTCTGATTTGTTAAAAAATTCTTTTTTGTTACAACCCCTAGCTAATATAAGTAGGGTTAGGATAAAATATACAGTAAAAAAATGATATGAAGTCTTGAGAAGGGTGTCAAACGGATTCCGGTTGACTCATTCAAGCGCATTGGAATCGTCGCATCGAACACATACGATCTTAGCTTTTAGGTTTTTTGCTTTTTTGGACTTTTAGCTTGTAGTTTTTCAGAAATTATGTTATATCATTGTGTCTTTTATGTAACATTGTGTATTTTTCTTATTTTCATCATTGTGTCATTTTTGCAATTTATTGTGTCTTTTTTCTTCAGCATTGTGTTATATTTTGTATATATTTTGTTTTTTATATTCTTCTCACACTTCTCATTTTTATTACACTGTCATGTGTAGGATTCAATAATGGAAACAAAAATAGCATTGGAGGGATGATGCAATTGGAGATATGCACGTCCTGACGTGCGGGTGTTTTTTAGTTAATTAATTTCATTTCTTAAAACTTGTCAAGTTACATTTAAATAGAAAGTAGACGGGCGACAAGCTGCGCCGCCACTCTTTTCTGAATTGCGAACCCTAATCTATCAAACACAAACCCCTGCCCCCCCCCCCCCTCTTGAGATGAACTAATGCTATTAATAACCCGTTGGACTCTGGTCAATAAACGAATAGCTTTTAGAGCTAGGGAGCCAAAGGGACAAATACATGTTGGTTCTCTGCACAAGCTTTAGCGTACTTATCCACTTTCTTCGATTTCGTTTTTCTCGATGCTTGTCCAGCTACAAATCTATTTTCCCTTAAACCAACAAAAGAAATACCCCCGTGAGATCCACACATGCATGTTTCCCTAGCCCAACCCATTTTGAAAGTGGATATAACTTTGTTTCTTATATGTATTACGGTTAGAATTTATTCTAATTTTTACGGCTAGAATTTAAAAGAAAAAATATAAGTTTCTTATCCAATATTATGGCTTCTAAGGGGAAAAAAGAGTTTTTTTTTTCCTCTCAGCAGGGTAATATAGTATAAAAAAATTATAAAAATAGTTCTTAGTTGGTTTTTAATGAAATGATAAAAATAATATAGTATAAAAAATAAAAAATTCAATAACCTTTTCTTGAATCAATAATATCTTATTGCAACAATGTCAGGAAGAGGAATGGGAGGAAAGCGGTTGGGAAGACTATTGGGTGTGCAGACGGGGCACCACTCCCGTCCCAGCTTTTGAGCCCTCATCCTCGTCCCAACACTGCCCCCACCCCCGTCCCCGTCTCCCCCTTAACGCCAGAGACGAACCAATCACAACTTTTTTCCTTTTTGTTTTCCGAAGGTAACAAGGTTTGCAACGGTCATTTTTAGGAGAATGTTGGCCGGAAGTAGCGGGTTCTTCGGCGAGGTACACACACGTGAATGGAGGAGGTGGTTTCCGGTGGTATTATGGACTTACAGGTGGTTTTCGGGGGGAGGAGGTGGTTTCCGGTGGTGGTGGGTTTTCAAGGAGGAGGTGGTTTCCGGTGGTGGTGGTGGTGCACTGGTGCAATGAGTATTTGTTTCTTAAAAATAAATGGTAAAAAGTGTTGATGATATGGAAATGTAAGTATTGATAAATATGTTTGGGTTTTGAGAGAAAATGAGTATTTTTGGGCAAACTGATTGTGCAAATTTATAAATGCATTTGTAGCTTGCATTGGTTATGGTCTTATAGGTGAATGATGTTAGTATTGAAAAAGAAGAGCTTATGTTACGAATTTATGTTACAAGCCCAAAACCGATGTCTCCTGGTGATTTTTCATATCTAGCTACTTAGCTAGCTTTAGGAATTGAGAGGCAAGCTTCAATAATATTTTCCAATCTCATTACGTATGAATGGCTTAATGAGCTAATAAACGGCCCATTATCAAATTTGTGGACCAAATCAACATCGTTTTGTCGCTAGTCTGTTGGAACATGTGTGGGCTCAATTTCTTCAGCTGCCATACCATTTCTAAATTATGATGCTCCTCCAGTAACTGGTGAGCTCGTTCAGCTTATTTTGATATTTTGAGGCCCTTTTTGGACCAGTGAAAGGTTTCTTATCATATTATGTTATTGAAAGGCACATCCTCAATTAAGTCAATTAAAACATTTAGCAAGCCAAATATGGTTACATATATTGCCATTGGGTATCTTTAACCCTCCTCAATTCTACCTAGACATCATATCACACACTTTTTCCTATTTCACTCCACTTCACCTTCAAGGAACTTCACATAACCATACCTTTTAATGGCTTTTCGTTTTAAAAAAGGAAAACAAATTAATTCAGACTTTTAACATCCCGTTAATATGTTAACAAATAACTCCTTTCATGCCCCTTAATAAAGAAGGAGTGGTGTGCAACGCCGGTTAACATGTCATGTCACCTCTAATGTCCCACATGTTTAATGTACACCCTATGGCCTGTAATTATTTAAAATAGTTGAGTAAGTTATTTAAAACAGTAACTAGCTAGTTAAGAGTTAAGACTTTCCTAAAGAGTAAAAATGCTTAGATTCTATGTCAACAAGATTTTGGCTCAACACAAGTCAACATGCACAAACACCAAGTACATAACTTTCACATTAGAAGAGGGATGGAAAAGAAAACGAAAAATACTTAAGTCAACATGCACATCGTCAAGTACTTGATTTATTACAAC
>JAUTDX010000390.1:0-158260 GCA_030844895.1 Ambrosia x helenae | reverse complement strand
ACATAGCTTCCCACTATGTAATGGATGTAAAGACGGTTCAACTTTATAAGTGGTAAGTTAATATATTTTTCAGAAAAAGTTAGATTCTTATATTATCCATAGCTCCACCACTAGTCTAACTTGCTACATGTTGATGCAGGATCTCATATAACAACTTCATAGGAGATCTAATATCATTGGATTCATTGTTAAGTATTTTAAAATCCTCTTTCTTAGAATTGCTCATTACTAAACTGTAATTAGCATTGTTATGGTATTTATTTGGCTTTTGAAGTATAACGTTGATGCTGATTTTGTGGATGCTCAAGACAATTGCTATGCTGACTGGTGAAGTTAGTTTTGATAAGGGAATTATTTATTGTTAGTTTGCTTGGAGTTTAAAAGAAAAGACGGTTACTCACTATGCGATTGCTATGCGCGGCTGCTACTACTCTCCTTTTGGTTATGAGCTGGAGGCATTAGATGAATATTACCTATTGAGTCATTCACAATGTTTATATTTTTAAAGCCACAGACTGAGTTTAGACTAGCATTTTCAAGTACATCATTTGACAAAAAATTATATTTGTGTTATTATTGTTTTGGTGCAATTGTGATTACTTGTGGATTAATTCATAGCAAAGGCTTGCATTAGATGTTAACAAAAGATGTGTTGTAAAAAAGGTTGTTTAGACCTAAATGCAACATTTTTAACGCACGGTGTGGCTATTGTCTAACATTTAGTCACACAAAAAATATGTATGTGGCCATATATATTAGCTTTTAGCCACATCACTTAAAAAAATATTGTGGCAGTTGATCACATTTGACCATACTTGTTTTAGTGTGGCTATAAAATGTCACATTTTATTCTTATAGTGTGATTAAAGGTTAAGAAACATTTTTAACATTTGGTTACATACTTACATGAATAAAAGTTCGAAAATTACCGTGACCACTGGTAACGTTTGGCCGCATGAAAAAATTTAAGTGTGACCGTATAGACTATTAATGGCTATACATTTATTGTTTTGCAATTACTATTGATAACTTTTAGTCACACATAAAAACTTAAACCGTGACATAAAATACTTATGTTATCAAAAAAAATTCTTTTACCAAGGGTCTAAAAAACAATGGTCTTTAGTCACACAATCTCGCATGTGGCCATGTGTTTAAGCTTTCACCACATCATTAAAAAACGACTGTGGCAGTTGGTCATATTTTGTCACACGTATCTATTGTGGCTAGCAAATGTCATAGTTTTTTCTTAAAGTGTGGCTAAAGGTTTTAAAAGATGTGTTTTTTCATCACATGAAACAAATACTGTGGCCATAGATCACATTTTGTCACACCTTTGCTACTGTGGCTACTACATGTCACAATTTTTTCTTATAGTGTGGCTTAATGTTTTGGACTGTTATGCAATGGTCACATGAATAATTAAAATGTGTGGCTAAAAAACAGATTGGAATGTTTTGAAATGTGAAAAATGACCTTTAGTCACACATTTAAATGAAAGTGTGGCAGGGCGGTTTTTGAAAAAGTGTGGGGCCGTAGGCCTATTTTGGCGTAGTGTTTACAATAAATCAACGACTCACTTTGTATAAATGCACTTTTGTATAAATGCACTTTTTCCAGTGAGGTGATGGCGTATTTAGTAACTCTGCAAAGCTCAAGTGCAAAAGAAACTATGTATTAAATTTTTGTCGATCAATCAATGTAGCACGTGGCTTGTAAGTTTGAAATAGCAACTTCAAATTCAGGATGATATGAGTTGAATAAATCTTCTATTGAGTAATAATTTCGCTACTTAAGTCGTTACAACGCACAGTTGTATAGATCTTTTATTTAATACTTTACCAAACATAGTTAAATACTATTCAGTTATATACTAATAAATGTATTTACGTCATCAAAATTCATGATATCCAAATTCTAAAATCTAATTAAGATGACGAATGCGTACCGATCTTTGTCTCTTCTTAAAGACATAAGCTTTGGTTGAGCCGTTGTATCTGGCAAACTCATCCCGGAACCTTCAAAGAGCACAAACATCAAAAAAACCCATAAAACTAATCAGACTATAAAAAAGTATACTAAATATATAGATCACAAAATATGAACAAAACTGAAATAGAAGGGGATAAAGCAAGATCACTGTGCGACTCAAGCATAACTTTTAGTAATCATCTTGTATGCCACACATGAAGGATTACTAGTCAGCAGTTTCACTGACAACTATTCCTTTAACATAATAGAATCATAAACTAATTCATCCTTGAAACACAAATCTAATAATTCACCTTGTTTGTGTCTTGTAGAATCTAGCATCAACATATCTTAGCATAAAGTTAACAATTGAACAATAGTTGATTAATATCATTGTATAACAAATATACCAAATCAACAATAGTGGATGAACAATATTGCATAGCATAGATTTCTAGGGTAAATACCGAATATTGTATTCCAGAGAACACACTTTCCTCTACTCAACCTTTCATGACTTGTGTTAATTAGGTTTTTAAAAAGAAAATAAAATGGAGGGGTTCTAAAAGAAAAATAGTTTTCATGGTTTAAAATAAGCGATAAAAAAAGGTTGGTTAGAAAACATGCTAGTCTTGGGAACCCTCCGAATAAGTAGATTAGTTATATTGAATTTGGTAGTAGTTTTAATTACTGATGTTGACAATGGTTTTTGAACGGCTCCTTCAAAGTTAGAGATGGGAAAAGAAATAAATAAGGGATGACCTTTAGGAAACTAAATGGGTCCCGCACAGGGGGAGTATATGACTCCCCATAAAGGTGTCTTTGGACTGCTGGCCCATAAGCCGGTCTTCTCCTGGGTGACAAGTGTTGTCAAGCCTAACACACACAAGTCATGTAGCTTATTATAAAGTTTGAATCCTGCTTGTTAGGCACTACCCAAACCACAGCAAAAACCATTCGTTGAAGCACTAGGTTCTCTAATTTACCTTCCTAAATTAATGTAGAGGTTTAATTCCGACCGGGAATCCCTTCCACCTCTCTTAACGCTTGCTTTCCGTACCGAAGGATCTCACATACCATCATCATGTGTGATGAGGGATCCTCTAAGAAGTTAACGGCTTTGTACTGACGAGAGCTAGATAAAGTATCATTGTTTTATTTGTCTTTACAAGTGGCAACTTAAATATTTATTGATCAAGTAAATATAAGTTTGGTTTAGTGATTAGGTGACTTGACAATTTCAACCCTTAACCCCAAGACTTGTGATGATAACCTTAACAAAGGTGGAATGGAACATAAAGGTGTGCAATCCAAAGATCACTGGTGCACCTGTAGGGAATCCACCATTTTCTAAGAAAACCACTCACACATCTGGTATAGAACCAGAAAATTGTCACCCGGATCTGGTCCAGTTCAGAAGCCATTACTTAGAACCCAGTTTGGATATCATAAACCTGTAGGATCTGTCTCACTACCGGTTTTCCTTGCCTTGGATCTAGCTTGGGACTACCAGAAGCCGTACGAACCCATGATAGTTTTTATACAAAGATAAGTTTTGGTTTATTTTAAGATTGTTTAAGTTAACAACTAATGGAACCCATCACAAAAGATAAAGAAACAAGAATTAGTTAAGAAGATAAACACATCAAGTAACTAAAAATAAACTACTAATAATATAACAAGTTTAACAAATCGAATAGATTTGGAGAATACTGGATGGTACAACCATATAAAGATAAATCAACATAAGAACATGAAGTTCTTCCACTCATAAAGATAAATCAATGTAAGAACATTCTTGATCCAATGCGTCAAATGTGATCCTCACAACCCTCGACTTTATTGCATATGAACTGCTTCTACGGTGCCATTTCTAGATCGAGAAACCAAGGTAGAAAAGCTCCTAACCTGGGAGAGGTTTTAGGTCAGCCTAAGGCCTCCCACAAAATCCCAATAACTTTGCAAGAAGGGTGGAAGTCGACTCAAGATGGCACACCAAATGGTTGAGTTGAGCTTGCTATTTATAGGCAGATTAGGCTGAGCACCGCCATGCACCAAGGGTAGGCACGCCTGTGCATCTGCCCCACGTACGTTCGGTTGATGCAGGGAATAGTCTGTCTATACCAGATGATGAGCACGACCGTGCTCACTGGTTGAGCACGCCCGTGCAGGTGACAGGATGATGTTTCTTGTCTCCTAAGCTAGCTGCTTTGTCTTTTAGTGCGCAGGGCCTTGTACCAATGAGAGTGAATGTGATTGGTCAACTCTGGACTAATTTTATCATCATTTCAGCCACGAAAAGGTCTTTACACATCCTTGGAACATGCTTCGGTTCTCGTATCTTCAGGAATCTCCAGTTTTAGCTGTTTTTACCTAAAAATCACCTCTTTTCGGTTTGATATCTTACACCAATATGATGTGTGTGAGAATCCTTATGATTTGTGGGAATTGTTAAAGAGCAGGTGTGAAGAAGATGAAAGGAATTTCAAGATCAGGCAAGACCAACTAAAGAAGGAGTATAAGCTTTTTGCCACATTGGCCAAGAGTCACTGAGAGACATGCACTCTCTATATTGCCATCTTATGAGTGAACTGCGTAAGTTTAAACTTAAATATACTTCTTTTGCATTAATTAACATTTTGCAGATGCACTTCCACCGCAATGGATGCACTATGTGGATGTTATGAAGGAGATAGGACAATATGAAACGTTATCGATTGTGAGTTCTTGATCAAGCTAGAGAACAGAGAAATAGGGGAGTCAAGGAAGGCAAAAGGATTCCATTACCTCAAAATCCAGAGTTATATCAGCCAGTACTCCTGCTACCTCTGCCATATAAACCAACCTCTTCAAATGGTTCAAATCCCAGTTCCTGATCCCTTGATGAACTATTCCAGTGCTTACCATTACACACCACCTTCCTCCACTTCTACCACTTACTGCCAAACTCCACCACAACCAGCAAACACTTATCTTCACCCAAATACATCCGCTCCCCAATAGTCAGCATATGTCTCTTCGAAAACCATGATGGCACAACCGTAAGTGAATAACTTCGGGAATGTGACATTGGAGGTTCCTAAGGAACATGTAGCCTTATTGTTTGCTTTTGTCACTCTCCTATAATGATCTGGTAGCGGGGAACATAAAGAATGCTAACCTGACAAAGGAAGATTATGATTAAGTGGATAAGAAAGAACTGGAGTTTGATGGATATACAGTGGCACTTTGCAAGCGTGGTGAGAAGAGCCGAAGATTTCATGGAGAGAATAGGTCGGACTGACTGGCAGACGACAAAGGATACTAAATACGGCTTCAAATGTAGATGCATATTTCATATTTGTGTTTGTGGCTTTCGGATCATCAAAGTTGTCGTAGTTGAATTGTAAAGTTTATATTTGTTTTTGTAGTTTGGTTCGGGTGGTCGAAGGTCGAAGCAAAACTAGAAGTTTTGATTCAGGATAAGACGGGGTCGAATGAACTGATTCAAACCTTTGAAGGGTCGAACCATTATGTCTGTATATAGGTGTAAGTTGATGGTGGGTTATTCAGTTATGTGATTTAGTTTGTGTGTTGAAACTGAAGCCTAGAACATCAATTGGACATCGTTTACATAATCTGAACTGATTTTGACCATTTATATCACATTATCGATAGTTTTAGGGAGAGAGTAAATAAAAAATTAGGTTTAAATCAGTTTAATGAATGGTTTGATGTTTATGAACCCTAATTTTTAATAGAAAACAATCGACAATGGGTTTTTGATTAAAATTGATGATTGAATGTGTAATAATTGATGGGTTTGACGATAATGCAACCAGAATCTTGATTAAAATCAATCAGAATCAAAGAATGAAGATTCAAATTTTTATCAATTCATTCGTGCCTTTATAAGGTTGAATGAAAATATTAGGATTTCATTTGTACCATTTGTTTTTTATTTGACCCACCGCTAGGTCGAATGAAAAATAAAATGGACAAAAATTTTCAAGTGTCGTTTTTAATATTTGTCTAAAGTATTTTATGATTGTTTTTTATGTGTAGAAATTGCAGAACTTAAGTTTGAAAAGAAACACAACAATTGTGCTTATCATGGCGAAGTCGAAGACAAATATGAAAGTACAGAGGGATGATTGACTATTTAAGAAGATCCGGATCATTTATGCCATGCTCAGCCTCAAATTATATATAAAGACCATCAAGAGGAATTTTGGAGGAATGCGAGGCTTGACTTCTTTGAAGGAAAGATAGTAATTCACAGCAAGGTGCAGGAAAAGAAAATGCTCGTTTCGGAGTATTTGCTGCACGTGATCATACATATTTTTGCCCCAATTAGAGGAGGTTTTTATGTACTACGTGATACTACATGTTCGATGGCAGTAGCACTGATCCTAAACAAAGATTTGAACATTTCAGGAATGTTGTTTCACTACATGAAGGAGTTGTTTGATGGTACAAAGACAAACAAATTTCTGATGTATCCGAGGTTCATACAGATGATATTTGATGAGAAGTATCCAAATCTCGTGAAGGATCTTGCACAGATTTTATATCAAGAGCATGTGAACGTTATGACTATGAATATGATGATGATATACAAAGGAAAATCCGAAAAACCACCGACAAGAAGGTTGTTTGGTCACTTGATTACTCCTGGTTTCAAGGCTCCTGATCCTGATGGTTAGAGTCATACAACTAGTGATTCTGATTCTGATTTTCCGTTGATTCCTATGATGAGTGGTGAAAAAACGAAGAGACAGATCAAGAAAAAAGGTGTTAAGAAAGAGGGTAAGAGGAATGGCAAAGAAATTGAAGGTTCCTATGTTTCAAAGTAGAAAGGTAAGAAAACATTATTGATAGATGAAGATACTGAATCTGAAGAAGAATGGGTGTCCGAAGCTAAAACAGATGAGGAAACACATCCCAAAGCCACTCGTGGTTCTGATACTCCTAATCTTGTGGATGAGTTGGTAGCAGCACAACTTCAAAAAGGTTTTGATCAAGATCCAAACTTTGATCCGAATGAAGAATTGATTTTAGATGCTGATGATGGCATTCTTTGTTCTCCTATGGCTGCAAAATCGACAAAATGTGGACGTCTGAAGTCCATGTTTAAGAAGGAAACCAAGAGAACGAAAAGACAAAAGGACGTGAAAATTCTATTGAAATGGAAGACAATTCCTTCTGCTTCAACAACACCACCAGCTACATTTCCAATCAAGAAGAAGAGAAAAGCCGATAAAGATGTTGAAGTTGTAAAAGAGAAATCCACATCAAAGCCTTCATAGAAAGATCAAGAACATACTTCTAAGTCCTAGAAAAAATTATTATTCTTCATCTACTCCGCAACAAGAATCCAGTTCTCAGTCTGCTGTTACAGTTTCGCAAAATGCTTGAATATCATCCAACAGCAACTAGCAAGGTTGATGAAGTCGTTCGATATTCAGAAAGCTGTGACATTAAAGAATCAGGAAGAGATAAAGTAGCTGAAAGAGAATGAGAAGGATATGCTGAAGATAATTGCTATGTCGAAGGAAAAACAAGATCTATTAGAAAATGAGGTGACAGATTTGAAATTGGAGAACTCAAAGCTACAAATGACAAATATGAACAACGAAAGGAGGATAGTAGCTGTCGAGAATGAAAATAAGAAGTTGAAAAAGATTATTAAAGGATTATATCAGATAGTTCCTCAACTAAAAGGAACTGATGACGTTGAGGAGTCAGACGATGATTCTGATGAGGATGAGAATGAGGATGATGAGGAAAAAGATGATAATGATTCAGATGATGATAATGATGATGATAATGATGATGATAATGGTGCTGATGGAACGAATGGTGAAGGATCAGCGAAATCTGATGACACTGATGATAATATTGAAGATTTCCCATATGAACGAAAGAAGAAGAAAGATGAAGATCAATTAGCTGAGTCGAGCAAGAAAGATTCTACTCAGATGACTTATGTTGATAAAGAAGATTGAAAAAGATGATCAAAAGAGGTATCAAAAGAGGTTACGTTTGAATGCAACTAACAACAAAGTTTAGAGACAAGTTCGTGAATGAAGACATGAAGTATTGTCTAGATTGTCAAGATCCTGATCTAGAAGATGGAGAAGTTAGCGCTGCAGTTACAAAAGAGATACTTGAAGGTGTTGTGCAGCAAGCTGGAATGAGTCTTGATGAATTGATAAAGACTAAACATATTCAAGGAATTCCAGTTGTAGAACCGGTTTGTCATTCTGATGATGCGAACGTGAATAATTTTGATGAAGTGGATATTGAGGATATTTCACATGAGGAATATCCATAATATTACAATATGAAAGACAAAATGCAGATTCTGTTTGTTGATGATGACATACTTCGTGAAGCTGAAAGGTAGCAGATGATAAAGGAAGAAAGTAATTGACGAACTATTCACTGAAGCTGAAAAAGAAGATATTGTTAGTCGTTAATTGGATGCTTTGAAAGATTATCTACGCAGATTACATGAAGAAGCTGATAATTGACCTCTACCAACGATTCAAGGTTAATTCTATCGATATCATAACAAGATGTTCAAAGGTAAAGCGATTAGTTGGATTTTTTCCCACAGCTGAAGTGTGTTGGTATAAAGTGGGAAAGAGGCATTTTGTATTTCAGCAGATTCTTTGATATCAAGACGCTTCCATATTGGGCTGTTAGAGATGTTTGTTTCCACAAGATGATCGATGCGACACATTCTAGTTTGTTGGAATGGATGGCAGATAAGATGATGAGAGAAAGTCAGACAAAGTGGGACATGTTTAGACCTCAGTATCCCCATCAAATCGTGCATAAAAAGATCAATCCGATGAATAATATTCCGTTCCTGACTCTCAACTACAAAACCTTGACATGTATGAAAAATATTCCCTTGATGGCAATTCAACAGAATTTTTAGTCCAGATTTTACATTCTGGTACTACGATTGGAAAACTGGTGAATCTGTGATCGTGTTACACGACAGAGACCCGAAGACGATGTGCATGAAGATAAGAGTTTTTGATCCGATGTGGTTGATAAACTGCTCAAGGAATGATATCTATACGCTATACTTCAATCCTATTCATTTTGACGCGTTGGATATTGAGCAAGCATGGAGATTTCAAGTAGTCATCAAGTTTTGTTTTGCTTTTAAAGTGCATTCAGATTGTGATTACAAGACGCTGCTGGGAAAATATTCGTTGAAGTTGAGGAAGCAATTAAAAAAATGTCCAAGTCAATTGTGTGACGCTGGAAAGATGAAAAAGGCAAGAGATAAGTTGAAGTTGTGATGAGAGAGACGAAGAACAAGTGAATATCTGAGCTACAGACAAGGGGGAGTTTGTAGATACATATTTCATATATGTGTCTGTAGCTTTCAGATTGTCAAATTTGTCATAGTAGAATTGTAAAATTTAATTTTGTTTTTGTATGTTTGGTTCGGGTGGTCGAAGGGTCAAACTAAACGTTTTGGTTCGGGATAAGCGAAGGTCGAATGAACTGATTCGAACCTTTGAATAGTCGAACCAGTTTGTCCATATATAGGTGTAAGTTGATGGCGGATTATTCAATTATGTCATTTAGTGTGTGCGTGTTCTAGAGTGTTGAAACCTTGTCCAGTTACACCTAGTTGTGTGTCTTTTCATATAATCGAGTCTGTAATCTTTATTATCAACTTAATGATTAATGAAAACTTTGAAAATGAAATCTCCCATGTTTTGATTCTTATTTTTATCATTTTGCATGAGCATTAGGGTTTGTGCACCTAGTGTTTCAGTATTCGTGTTGATTACGTATTGATTGTGTGAAAACCGATCCTGCATCAACAATTAGAAAGTCACGTACTTCAACTGTGGGGTATGGGGACATTTCAAGAGGGAGTGTGACAAGCCTATCCAACAAGAAAATCAGTATCTGTTGAGAGCCAACCGTAATCAGAGGCAGTAGAATCTGTTCCAGCAGAGACCTCAGCAGCAAGCACATATTCCAAACCATGAACGCGCTATTGTTTCTGTTAACAACTCGATGAAGGGGGTGCTGCTTGGGTTTGTTAAGTCAAATGATCACTAAACCAAACTTAAATTTATCTAATCAATAAATTACTAAGTTGACACTTTTAAAATATAAATTAAAGACGGATACTTTATCCAACTCTCGTTAGTACAACACCGTTAACTTCTTAGAGGGTCCCCCATCAAACAAGATGATGGCATGTGAGATCTTTCAGTAAGGAATGCGAGAGTTGAAAGAGGTGGAAGGGATTCCCGGTCGGAATTAAACCTCTACATAAATTTCTGAAGGTAAATTATAGAACCCAATGCTTAAACGAGTGGCTTAGCGGTGGTTTGGAAAATGCCTAAAAAGCAGGACTTAAGCTTTCCAAAAAGCTACATGGCAGTTTGATTTACGTAACACCGCATTTTTAATCAGGAGAAGACCGGCTTACGGGCCAGTAGTCCGAAGATACCTTTATGGGGACTTGTACACTTTCCCTGTGCGGGATCCATAGAGTGGCCAGAACGTCATCCCTTGTTTATTTCTTTTCTCATCCCCAACCTAAAAGGACCGTTCACCCCTATTCTCTTCATCGATAATTAAACTTGTTGCTGCTTTTATAATAAACTGTCTAGTTATACGGAGGGTCCCCGAGATGTGCATGTTCACTATTCCTACTATTTTTATCTTTTTATTTTAAAGCCAAACCCTTTTCAAAAACCATTTTTCTTTTACAACCCCTTTGTTTTATTTTCTTTTTCAAAACCCAATTAGTTAATGTGATAAAAGGTTGAGTAGGGAAAATGTGTTCTCTGGAATACGATACTCGGTACTTACCCTAGAAATCTATGCTATACACGTCAGGTTCTTTGCTTATGTGTTGGTTTCAGTTTCTAAGTAATTATTGTTTAGTTATAAATTTAAAACTTGTTTAACGGTTTAGTAAAATTAGTCTTTTTCCGAAAATCAATGTTTTGAAAGTAAACCATCAAGTTTTTTGGCACCGGAAAAAATGATGTCTTTTCTAATTACTAAAACCAGGCACATCAGTGAGTATGGAGGAGTTGGATGTTGAACCAGAAGAAGAGAGACCGTCATGTAAACGTGTTGCAAGTAGTTCCAAAGATCCCAAAATGTCACAATTACCAATGAAAAGAAAGAAAGCTAGCAAAGAAACAACTAAGATAATCAGGAACCAACTGCCTCAACCACCTAATCCAAAATATCCCAAGCAACCAAGAAATCCAAATCAAAGAAATCTAAAACCAAATCAGCAACCACATAATCCAAAACATACCAGCAAAGGTTTGCTTAATCAGAACAACGAGATCGCCAGTTCCTGACTATTATCAACTAAACAAGGTCAGAGAACAAATGATTATCTGCAATATTAGATGCGGCGATGCTTAGCTAACCAACAATGAGCAAGAGATTCGGAAGTTAACAGAATCTCGTGATGATAGAAGGAATCTTCTGCCCTTTTGGAGTCTGAAAATCAAAGATTAAAGAAACGCGTTGATAGTTATTTAAACAAGCATAAAAGACTCACGTGTGGTGATGGTGATGATGGGGATGATACTCAAGAAGAAAAAGAAGAAGATGAGGAAGATGAAGAGGGTTCTAGAGATGATCATGAATCTGGAAAAGACCGAACTGGGTATGATGATGATCCTGATAAAGATGAGGATAATAGTGGTGGTGCTAAAGCCAGACAAACCAAAACGGCTGATGCACAGTTCAGGGAGAAGAGAGCGAAGAAGAGTCAAGAAGATTTGAGAGAATTGAGGGACGATGTGTCATCAAAAGAAGTGCCACTTGAATGGACACAACAAATCTAAAACATGTTCTTCACAAATGATGACGGGAACCCAGTGACGAAGCCATACATGGATCTGGAGGAAGGTGAAATACCTCCATAATTTACTCGTGAAGGCAGTTGCTAAGGTTTCATGGCTTCCTTATGAACATTAAAATTGAAGACATAACTGAAGGGGAATATCCTGAATACGTCCAAGAAGATGAAGAAATATGTGTTGAGATCCCAATTCCAACCGTCTATGATTTTGAAAAGGTTGATAAATGGTTGAAGTCACAACCAACAACTGAACCATAAACGAATCAAGAAAGGAAGAAACGGATTCTGGCGGTGTGTGATGCATGGTATTCATGAAGAAAAGCTGAGCCGGTCCAAGCCAAGAAGTTGAGCTAGAAATGGAATCTCATGTTTGGCAATATTCTCAGCTGGACGTACGTGGCTCAAGCTAATGCTATCGGTATCAAGTTTGAGAGCGGCATTTTATACTTTGAAAGTGTATACAAGATCAAGTCCTTGCCATACTGGTATGTTTGTGATCATGCTAAATTGAAGCCGATTAAGTCAAACAACATGTTGGACATGTTCAAGAGCCTAATTTAGAAGGAGAGCAATATAATGTGGGTGTACGTGTGTCCACAGTATCCCAAAAGCTACCAGTTGGCAGAACTTCATCATATCACTGGGAAGCCTATCTAGAAACACATGATTACACTACCTGACATCATGCCCAAGATCCCACTTGTGTTGATTGATTGAGCAGGATTTCTCGAACAAGTTTATTTAGTGCTATTATGACTATCTTACTACTGAAGCAGTGATTATGCTGAAGAATGATCCAAAGATCTGCAGAAAACTTAGAGTGTTCGATCCGATGTGGCTGTTGAATCTGTCTGAAGTTGTATGAAGACTTTGCATTAGAATCAGATTCATTTCCAAGACCAGGATGCAGAACAAGTTGTGCGCTTTTAGAAGATGGTATGATATTGTGTTGCAAAGAATATCCATTCAGGATGTGACTGGTCGAAGCTCCCGGTTCTTGGAGCACGAAGATTTGCTGATTGGGTTGCTTGCAGGAGTTTTGTGGTTATCTAGCTAAGTCTAAGGGGGAGTCTGTTAGTTCACCCTACGTCGATGTCCCTAGCTTAGATATGTTATTAGGATCATTTATGTATGCTTCAGATGTTATCATGTAGCATTTATAGTGTTTAAGGGTATTTTGTGTATTAAAGAATAGCCCCATACGCCTGGCATCATAGGTGTATGAAGGTCATGCGCCTGGAACATCCCAGGCGTATGCCATTGGGCTATAAATACCCTCAACTTGTGTTTCATTTGTAACTTTTGCAATATTATAACAAGGCGTTGCCCATTTGTGCGTGTGATATTGTGTGTCTTCTTATCATTTTCATATCAATCTAACCTTTATCCAAACATCTATAACAACTAAACCGATCCGTTGATTCCGCCTTTAGATTGGCAACATGCGCGATAATCAAATCTTGTCACGATTCTACAAGTAATTTTTGACCAAAACAATACCAAAACTCACACAGGCTGAATTTGAGGTGTGACAAATCAACTTCTTTTATAAAACTAGTAATTAGACCCGTAAGTGTGGCGTCGCAAGTACATTTAAAACATTAAAAAGATTAATCCAAGCGTTATTTGATGCGTTAACCATATGAAAGCATGCATTTTGTGGTATCCTATTTAACTCAATAGCATTATGGTTAGATCAAAATGTAAGGTAATCAGCTGTAGGATCATAACGTATTTATATGTTTTCAAAAGTTAAGGGGTTGTAACATAAAGTAATAGTGTAGGGATTAAAACTATAGTTTTCAAAAGTTAAGGGGTTGTAAAGTAGGTGAAAAAGGGAGGGAACATTTTTGTAAATGTCACAGACTTTTAATGGAGGTGTAAAATGCAGTAATAGTATAAGGGTTAAAATTGCAATTTTTAAAAGTTAAGGGTTTATATGATGGGTGAAAAAGGAAGGGCTATTCATGGTCGGTGGGAAAAGAGCGTGCCATTTGTGTAAAATAGCACCGACTTAGTATAATAGTTTTCTAAGGTTTAATGCAACCATAACATGTTTTATTTATTTATTTATTATTTGTAGTTGATCTCTTAAATCATATAGTATATATATATATATAGGGTTAGGATCATGTGAGAACCTTAATGAGTTGTGAGAACTAGAGAACCATTGTGGACCTTAGATCTTCATGATCAAATGGTTGAGATCAAAAGTTGGGATTTTTGTCTTCACTTGATTATTAAGTATTTTTTTATTATCTTAAAGTACAATTAAGGGAATTTAAGTAAAAAGCCATGGGAGAGAAGATATAATATAATACTATGTTATTTTTTAATTAAAGTTTATTTTATTATTTTAATTAAAATAATATAATCTGATTTAATTTTTTTAAACTTTATTTTATTTTTTAATTAATTTAATTTTTTAAAACCAAAAATCAGATTTAACATTCTTTAGTATCACTTTTGTTTTTTAAAGTTTATTTTATTATTTTAATTAAAATAATTTACTTTTTTTCAAAAAAAAAATATTTAAAAAAACGTGCATTTTTTGTCATCTCCCCCTCGCTTTTACACTGGTGTAAAATTTACATCAGTGTTTTAGTTACATCTATAAAACATCCATCCATAAAATCTGTATGATTTACACTGGTGTAATTATTTACACCAGTGTAAATCTGCCATACACATAATTTTACAAAAAAACGATGAGGATGATTTACATTGGTGTAGTTATTTACACTAGTGTAAAAACCCAAAACAAACATATAACGAGGATCATTTACACTAGTGTAATTGTTTACACCAGTGTAAATCTACCATACACAACATACTACAACAAAAACACATAGTGTTAAAACCAAAAACAAACATCTTTACAATCGTATTACACCACGGTAAAAAAATGCCCCAATAATATCATTTTTGTGTATTACATCAAATGTAAAAACAAAAACAAAACATTTAAAAAAAATCATACTATACATTATTGTAAAGAAAAAAAACCCGCTGCTACATCTGCAAAAAACCAAAACAAACATATTATAATGATGATTTACACTGGTGTAATTATTTACACCAGTGTAATTACACTGGTGTAAAATCTACCATACACAACCTACTACACCAAAAAACGCTTAGTGTTAAACCAAAACAACCTACTACACCAAAACAAACATCTATACAAATCATATTACGCCAACGGTAAAAAAAATACCCCCAAAAATATCAACATGTGTGTTACGTCAAATGTAAAACAAAACCAAATAATAATAATAATAATAATTATTATTATTATTATTATTATAACAGAAAAAATAATAATAATAACAAAAAAATAATAATAACAGAAAAAAAATAATATTAATAACAAAAAATAATAATAACAGAAAAAATAATAATAATAACAAAAAAATAAAAAAAATAATAACAGAACTAATAATAATAATAATAAAAATAATAACAGAAAATAATAATAATAATAATAACAGATAAAAAATAATATAATAATAATAATAACCGAAAAAATAATAAAAATAATAATAATAATAGAAAAAAATAATAATAATAATAACAAAAAAATAATAATAACCGAAAAAAAAAACAAACCTCCCGTCGTGTCACCGTCGTCCTCCGTCGTCTTCCTCCTTCTGCCGCTCGTCGTCTTCCTCCGTCTCCCACCCCCAACACCCCCACCGGCGATCAAAACCCCAAAAACAAACCCCCACCTACAACCTAGATGCTTCAAAAATAATAATAATAATAATAACAACCTCCGGCGAACCACCCTCTCCCCTCAACCACCGGCGAGCCACCACTGCAGATCCACCACCCTCTGCCCTCAAACACCGGCGAACCACCCCCAAAAACAACCTCAGCCACCACCACCGTCTCCCACCGTCGTCTCGCTGCCATTCGTCTTCAACCCGTCCTCAGCCCCGTCGCCACCACCACCTTCATCTTCAAACCTTTCAGATCTATGTGTTTTTTAGAGAGAGGTAGAGAGAGAACGAGAGTTAGAGAGAGGGGTAGAGAGAGAGTGAGCTGGTGTGTGTGAGAGAGAGGGTGTGAGAGATTATGATATTTAAAAAGAGAGAGAGAGAGAGTTGATCTGATGTATATGGGTGGGGGTGGGGTGAGGGTGGGGTGTTATTACTAAACTATCCCTAATTTTTGTGGGCAAAAGACTTAATTGCCCTTAATTTAAAAAATACAAAAAACTATAAAGCTGGTGAGGTGTCACTCTCTTAATGGTCCAATGTAGTTCTCTAGTTCTCACAACTGGAGGGAGTTCTCACATGATCCGGATCCTATATATATATATATATATATATATATATATATATATATATAGATATATATATAGATATATTTTTATTATATCGTTTTGAGAAAATAGAAGGCTACACTTAAACCTTTTTCATAACAAAAATTCAAAATATTGAGAAATTAAGAATTGATGACGTAAACAGTTGAGAATACGATGGTCATCAAATATAATGTCACAAAGAATGGAAGAAAAGGAAAGGGTAAAACCAAACTTGGTAAAACCGCGTTCATTGAGTTTTGCGAGTTGTGCCCCCACAGTATTGATGATTTGTGTCTCCTTTTTATTATGTATTCGTATCTCATATGTTCTAAATGAAACTATGAAACCAAGTTCCTCTTAGATAACCTTGTTGAGATCGACTCGTTTAAAGCACGAATGAACAAATTATAAACAAGATCAAGCCCAACCTTTAATTAATAAATCCTGGTCGGCTTGCAATTGTAAACAAGCTCACTAGTTATATATATTTTGTTTATTATATAACATTATATACAAAACAACTAAATAATATATATACATAAAGATTATAATTATACAGTTATACGAAAATAACTGAAATTGTATATAAATCATTTAAAAAATAATAAATGATTGGAGCTCGAATCTGAAAAACTATGCACGAGCTGAGCTCGAGTATTGAAAATAGAACTCAAGACGAGATAAGCTTGAGCTTTAATAAGTTAAACTAGCCGAGTATGGGCTCGACCAAGTCGTTTGTATTCTAAAATCTAATACATTGAATTTTCATAGATGTTAACAAGAGCAGCGCCCAAACGTAATTGACGAAGTCGTAATGCCCACGGCGTTTACAAAAAGAAAGAATTCTTCTTTCATGTACAACTGGTACTTGCAAAATGATTTGACTTTCAAGAAGTCTCATTAATTGCAAAAGACAAATACCACCTTTTTTCAAAGATCGTAGTATATATGTGACAATATGAGTGTGAACTAAATCCATTTCTATACATGACCGAAGTTCAAACATGGTGAGCTCAAACACATCTCATCATAGATCAACCACTTTGCCATCTAAGTTTAACCCATCTTTTCTTCAAATCCAAATCAACCTCAACAAGCTCAAAACACTTTCACCTTTCCAATCATCCACATGTATTAATAGGGGATTAGTGTGTTTAATTGACTTGTATATGTTAGTTGATCAACTTATTGGATCGTCTCATACACAAAAAGTTAAACTTCAAATTAGAAACAAAGCCCTCATTGAAGATGCGCTTGTTGGGTCAACTTGGTTGATGGATTTGTATAGCAACCTCGTGGAGTTGCTTGCTCAAATGAAGGAAAATGTACGTGTCCTTCAATCTGCGTTGCGAAGAAAAGGTGTAGGCGATGGCCACCTTTTGGATTACTTTTTGTCAAGAAAGAAAGCAAAGAAAAATATCGTCGGGTGCCTTGGATCGTTAGAACAGTTGGAAGCGGAAATTGGTTCGAATACTGTGACCGGTGAAGATGTTCATTTGTCGAGAGTGATTCAAGTTTTAAGAGAAATAGTCATTGCTACCATCTCCATGTTCCGCTATGTGTTATTAATTTTGTTAGGCAAACCAAAAGTTGATAAGGGGTTTTCGTTGATCACAAAGTTGACCCCAATAGGTAAACCAAGTTATCACAAAAGTCACGAGATTGTTAGCGACACCGATGTCATAGATCTCACACTTTGTTCTTTATGGAAAGATATTAACAAGAACGAGTGTAAGACCGTTGAAGTACAAATGGTGATGGAGAGATTACATAAACTCGATCATCAAATCGAAGGTTATGAGGTTGGGTTAGATACTCTTTTCAGGAAACTTATTCAAACCCGAGTCTCACTTCTTAACATTCTAGCAAACTAGAAGCAAATATATAATCATACACTTTGATTTTGGTTTTTCTTTTAAGCTTTGTAGTGTAAATGTGATGTATTTATGCTAAAAAAATCTTTGAATTAAGGTTAACTTAATTAGTGTTTTTCATTAAACAACTGTAGTAAATTCATGTATTTCCTCCATTTAACCACAACTCTTGGACATAGTCTTAACTTATCGTTGAAATCAGGGGCGTAGCCAAGTATAACCCAAGGTGTGCGGCCGCACACCTTGAAAAAAAAATTAGTGTATTTTATAGGTGACAATCCTGATCGCGCCCCTTAAAAGTTTGGAAAAAACCTCCGGTCGCACCCAAAACCCTCCGATCGCACCCTTTGAAAGACAATCCTGAATCCGCCACTGGTTGAAATGACGTTATAAAAGTAATTTGAACTTCAATAACATCGGTGAACCATAAATGACAATTGGACACTTGTGAATTCAGTCTTCACTTATAGCAGGCTGTCACATGGTGGCATTTCTAATCAATCAACAACCCCAACGGCCGCATTTATGTTCTTATGTTACAAGAGGATATTAATTATTTTATTTATATTTGTTTAAAGGCAAATTTACGTGAAAAAAAATTAGACCAAAACTGATTTTGTTTGTGAAGAGATATGATCCAGGATTCCTGTTGGCCCGGATAAAACTCATATCACCATTATAATCGCGACAACTAGCAAGGCAACTATCCGGACACTCCAATAAAAGAGACAAAATGATGATGAGGAAAGCGATAAATGTGTGGCCAATCCAATTCAAGGAAATCTTGTGTTCATGATGTCTACTACTAGAAAAGTAGAAAAGTGGCTCTTTTGTTATAAAAAAATTTTCTTTAAAAAAAAATACGTCACAATTTTGATAAAATTGCTACTCATTTGTAACGACAAAAAAAACCTTATTTATAGACAATTGTTGCACAATAACGACAAATACTTAGAAAATTGCATAGGAAGGCATTGCAAATTGCCCACATCGTATTTTCGTAGGAAATAGATTGAAAATTGCGTAGTAAATGTGTAGTAATTGATTTTCGACGAGGGTTTTTCTAACATCAAGGTTTCATTGCAACTGCCTAGCAAATGCAAATTTGTGACGCATTTTCAACACAACCTTGATGTTAGAAAAACCCTCGTCGGAAATCAATTACTACAGATTTACTAGTAATTTTCAACGTACTTCCTAGAAAAATATAGTAGGGGAAATTTGTGATGTATTTCCATGCCATTTCCTACATGAGTAACAATTTTGCTAGCAAATCCCCTATTATTTCCTCTCTACATGAGTTTCATACCTCCATATCTCCCTAGATCAGCGTCTACGGTAGCCGAAGCAAACGAGCTGGCTCTAGCCCCTTAGATAACGACCAGTAAAGGAGGACGAGGACCACTCAAAAGAAAACGGAAACTAACTCTCATGTCATTTCACCGTAAACCGTCTCCCCAAACTCGAACGGATCTTTTCACTTTGTAACGGAACAAACTTGTCAACAACATAAGCAGGTTCCTAGAAGACTCACATCAAAGGTTAGTCCGTAGATGTGGTTCATGCAGGAACAAGAAGCCCTGATGAAGGTGATTTGCTGAATGTGATCTGAAAATAAACTAACCTAAATACCTAGTAATGAAAACTAGAGCCAACTAACCTAGATCACGAGACAAGCAAGTGTACCTATCATAGTAGTATAACCTAAGTAAGTCCGAATATAGAACCCACATGACACAACTTGAAAACAAAATAAGACACACCTAGAACTAGAGTTTGCTAGATCTCTTCCTGGTCTCACCAACTCCTCTAAAAGAATCCTAAGAAATATAAGCTCAATGGTTATCTAGCTCAGATCACCTCTCGGTCTCACCTCACTAAGAATGCTAATTAAGGTACTGTATGACTTGATCACCTTACGATCTCTCTAATCACAATACACCCGAAGATCTATAGCAGTAATCTAGACTTGGAATTGCAAGAAACTAAATACAACTAGGATAGGTTCACCTTCGGGTCTCACCCAAAACCTAACACCTAAAGCTCTAGACAACTGAACATTCCATCACCTCAAAGTCTCAAGAATGGAAGAAAATCTATGTCCTCTGGACTCTCTAATCAAGTTCCTATGAAATTCATGCACCAAACCATAAACAAAGTTACAAGCACCAAGCCGTAACTTTAATAAGCATCCAAACATGAAAGAAATTCACCAAGACGCTTATGGAACTATAAAAGATAATAAATCAGATCTAAATATGCAAAAACAACAACATCAACCATTTTTTTTCCCAAAATATTAACCATTCAAAATATCTAAAATCCAAGAAATATAAAGTTAACATGCAATCATCATACAACCTAGGTAACTACTAAAGTTTTAACTACTCATAGTACAAGAATAACACATAAATATTTGTTCAAAAGATAGACAAAACATGGTATCAAAGTATTCAAAACATAAAGTCTTAAAACTAGATAAATTGCAACAGTACTGATTACCGAGAAGATTAACATGGACCATTGTATGACACCCTAGGCAAATCCCACATCGGCCGTGGCCAGGAGAGATCATTGGTTCATAAGTAATTCAAAGCCTCTTAAATCACCAACGCGTTTTGGGCTTAATGATGAGAGGAGAACTCCACAGTTAAGCGTGCTCATATGGGAGTAGTACTAGGATGGGTGACCTCCTGGGAAGTCTCCACCATGCCAACCAAAAACAAAGCCGTGAGTTCCTGGATGGGCAACCCATCGGGGCAAAGCGGACAATATTGGTGGTGAGAGAGGCCGGATGTTACAAAAGATAGACGAAACATGGTATCAAAGTATTCAAAACATAAAGTCTTAAAACTAGATAAATAGTACATGTAATCCTTCAATCCTACCCTCTTCAATGATTCCAGAACTTCATCCGCTTCAATTAAGATGTAATAGTTGCAAAACAGCTGCTAGAAGTCGTTGTTTTGAGACTAGGGTCGCCAGTTTGTTTATATAGAGGGATGTAGTAGGTTAATAACCAATGGTAGTCGTCTTTAAGCTTCGCGTTTTCTGCCTCCAAATTAACGACATCCTCATGCAGACTTTTCCACTCGTCAATAGCCGAGTTAGTATTCACTTCCAACTTCACAATCTTGTCATTTGCCTCAATGATCTCTCCATCCTTGCTTGTGTTATACGCGTCAGTAGATACATGTTAATCACAATAAGACCCGTTTTTTTCTGGTTTTAATCTTCAATTTTCATATGAAAGTATATCATAACAAATAAAAAAACTTTTTAAATCATCCAATGAATTAGAAAAACAAAAGAGATACAGAGGAATGAGTTGTTAAAACCTACTATACAGATTCATAAGAAAATACAAGAAATCATGATCATCTGTGTGTATACATATATATATATATACATATATATATATATAGAGGAGGGTTATCATACATATATATATATAGAGAGAGAGGAGGGTTATCTTGAGAACGTTAAATATCGCGAGAACCGTGAGAACAAATGAGAAAACCAATCAAAATCATTTTTTTCGATACAAACCTAATTATAATTAAAATATAACATTAAAAACGAATTTTCTTTCCAAATAAGTCATCTTTTCTTGTAAAAACACTCAAAAATTATCTTTTTACACATGTGTAAATGAAACAGTTTACACATGTACAAACAGTAAATTTACATATGTGTAAAGACAATTTATTTTCGTATACGTTTAAATTTTTATGCGTAAATTGTGTTTTTGATATTGTATTTGAATAATAAAGACAAATGTAAAAAGAAATTTTGAATTTGAGTGGTTTTAGATAGCGTTCTCCCGGTTCGCATGACATATATGTGTTCTCCAATTAACTTTCCCCTATATATATAGTGGAGAGTTCAAATGAGAAGAACTTTCTTGTAGGAAGAAAAAGAAGAATTTTAAACCAATAGGAATCCTTCATTTCAATACATGTATTGAATGTTAAATAAATGCTTAATTTATTGTAACCGCGATAAACTAGTTAAATAAATGAAACTAATAATTGCTTTTCAAAATATATATTTTCAAACCAAGCCTAATTGAAGTGAAGGATAATTTCAATAAATGTAGGATAAACGTATGATAGTTTCGACATATGTAGGATTAATTTTTGATATGTGTAGGAAAAACCATGTGTAACAAAAATATATGATTTGTCAAAACAATTAGATTCAAGCACCAACCGGAACACTGCAACACATGTGTAACAAAAATATATGATTTGTCAAAACATTTGAATTGTGAAACACAAAGCAAACATTAAACTTTCACGAACTTTGTTTAAACCATTTCAAAACTCACGAACCTACCCAGGAAGAAATAAATATAGAATTTTTCATTAAAAAGGGCAAATCAAAACGCAACCTCGTGATAATCTTAGCACGAGAGTGATGATGAAATCGCTGAAGCATAAACCTCGAGAAATTTAAGGTAACAATTGGAGGTAACTGAGAGCTCAGTGGTACTTGAACATCCATCATCCCTCTGCCAAAATCGGTGGTTGATGATGAACCGAAGTCCTCTCTCTATTTCCCCTTAAGTTGTGATCATAAGGGTTTTTATTTCCTCTATCTTCCTCGCATATCCCTGCTTGCATGACTTTTATTTATGGATATAAAGTTTGTACTAATTCTTTAACCACTTGTATGATGGTATTACTATACCTCACAAGTTCTCTTTTGATACACATAATTGTTTGATAAACTTGAAAACAAATTAATAAGAATACTAACCAAAAATTCTAAATATTCTAGCCATTAATTAAATTCTTTTGAACCACCCCTTTAACTTTTACTTATTTCAAAAAGGGCATTTTTCAAGAGTGATGGATGACTAACAATTTCACCTTTAATCGTGATATCATCCATGTTTCTCTTGCTAGCTATTTTCCCAATTGAATCGCGTTGTTCATATTCATTTTTGCCTTCTACTCTTTCTTTGTTCATTCTTTACTTTTCTTGTGTTTCCTTTTTGTTGTGTGCCTTATTTCTTGTATTCCCTTTTGCCTCTTTTTTCTTGGTATCTAGCTTTTAGCTTGCTTTTATTGTTGTTCCTACCAATTACTTGCTCCGTTCTGGTTTCTAGTCAACCTGCAATATGTTTGATTATTTTTGTGACACCCGGCAAACTCAGGTTAGTAACATTGACTAAATTAGTAAGTCTACCTTAGCGAGTCATACATATTACGTACTTAACTGGATCAGTCGAGTCGTTACGATGATTATAGGGAATCATCGGGGGTCGTTACGATGATCCGCGGGATCATCGGGAGTCGGTCCATAACCATGTGTACAAGGATTGGTGATTCGTGGAATCACCGGGTTTAACGCACACATGCAAGTCTCGAGTCCCGGGATTGGTGAACGGATGTAAACGTGTTAGTTATCGTGCATTATGTGTTTATAATCATTATATGACTTGTCGGTATGTTAATACGTGTTTATATGTGTTAAAATAGTGTTTAACGCGCCGAAAACCCAACTTGGAATGCTACAGGCGATTAGGAACCAGAGGATTGCCTAATCGCCTGACTATAGGCGATTGGGGAAGGTTTGGGGGCGATTGGAGCCCCTAATCGCCTATAGACAGGCGATTAGGACTCCTAATCGCCTGAACACTGCTCTTAATCGCCTGATCTGCTGTGCACGAGTCAAAACACCTATAAATACAACCCTTGACTCCCCGAACACCCTTAGTGCAACCCTAACAGATCCTAAGCCACCCACACACCTCAAAACACTTCTGGAACTTGTTTTGCTTCAAAAATCACCATTTCCAAGCTAACACACCTTTCTTTGATAAAATCCAAGGTGTGTTCTTCATCCCTAACCTTTGTAATGTTGTTGTTTTGGTTCCCCAAAAGTCCAGATCTTGTTTTGCTAAGTATGTGTCTTTAAAAACCTTTGAAAAGAGTTCTAAAACAAGTCTACACCATAATACTTGCTACATGTGAAGTTTACATGCATGTGATGATCTTTTTGGTGATTATAACATGAATGTTTCTATGAAATTGATGTACTTCTGATATGTAGGAGTTATTAGGATGATTATCTAAAAGTTTGAGCTATTATTTTTGTGTTTTGATGATAATATGTATTTTGACCCATTTGTATGATTCTTAAAGATCTAGGATGTTATGATATGATTTAATGATTGATTGTTGTTAGGATTTACATTAGAAAGGTATTATAACAGAGAAATACTAATTTGCAAGATTGTAAGTGATGAAATCTGATTTGTTGCCATTTAAGGAAAGATATGCTTATTTAATGAAACTTGGTACTTTGCCATTTTTGGAAATAATTGCACAAAGGGTGTTAGACCAGTGATAAATTGGGGGGTTTTTGCTTGGAATGGGTTGGCTAATGGTTTAGGTTTGATATTGGGTGTTTTTACATGTTTCAGATCTGGTTTGGAGGGTTAAACACGCGAAAATGCGTTGCGCAGCTGCAGCAGGCGATTAGGAATCCTAATCGCCTGATGCAGGGGCGATTAGGGTAAATGCTTACCCATGAGGGCGATTAGGCCCCTAATCGCCTGTTGACTATTCCCAATCACCAGTTGACTTTTCCTAATTGCATGATAAATTTCTAATCACGTGTGCTGCTGTTGTAAGCGTATTTTGACATCCCGAAGCATGATTTGACACCTAGGAACATGGTAGGAATCCCGTGACATGCCTTATGACTTGTTAATACGTGTTCGGACTCATTTGTACTTTAATTGGGCGTGATGCTAGACTAGGTGAACTCTTGCGCGTGCTAAGTGTTTAACTACATATGTTGCATGATATCTTGCACTTAGCTAACACATGGAATGTCGGGTCACCAATGGGATGTCGAGTCTTGTCTGGCACGGTCGGTTTAACAGTCAAAGGTGTTTTCAAACGTTTATGGTTATGGTCTGGACATTCGGGGACTAGTTAACCTGCGGGTTATTAGTCCGGATACTTATACACGTCTTATGATAGGTCGCCGCTATTTAAGGCTATCATAGCATAATTACTTAACTATTTTCAAGTAATGCAATCTAAGGTGAGTGTCACAGCCCCACTTTTACTGTTTTGCCTTCAGTGGGAGAAACATGCTACTTACTTACTTATTAAAGGTCATGTTATACTATGGTTACTTTATGTTACTATACGGCTTTTTCGGAAAGTCCCAGGGGAAACCATGAATGTGCGGGGATGCACAACGAGGGAAATGTGGATAGATCTATTGGGCCTCACAAACCCCACCCGACGGCGGGGATGCTGGGCGGGTGCATATTGTCTCTAACTATCGGGTTACCGAGGCATCGGTAACCCAGTCAGTCTGGGCTGGATTTAACTTTTTGTACATGTTTAGTAATGGGTTCCCAACCGTAGTAGTAAAAACTCTTAACGTCTAGCTAACGTTCTTATAATCAAGTAGTAACGGATATGATCTTTACAAACTTATAACAACTCTTTTATGAAAGAAAACCTGTGAACTCACCAGCATTATATGTTGACATTTTTGGCATGTTTTCTCAGGTCGCTAAGGTAGCAGTTAATGGACTAGGCGCACGGAGTCTCGCACAGCGTCTAAAATTTTGAAACATATTAAACAATGTTTTGTAAACTATAATATGTCTTTTGGTTGTAAACAAGAAATGCTTCCGCTGCTGGTTTACGGCTCAAAGCATGATATTTTGGTTTTAATATATATATGAATGCATGTTTGTTGACTGTTTATTGTGATCGTTGACTGAGATCCTGGTGTGTCACGCGCCTCGCGGTAAAACCCCGCACGTGGAATTTGAGGGTGTGACAATTTTTTATTGGTAACTTACTTTTGGACTTGCCGATCTTGCTTACTTTTTTTGCTTAACACGTTGAACTTCTTGATTCACTTTATTACTAATCGTGCAAAACTTGTTGTGTACTTATTATTGGGTTAATCTTGATGGTTCAGGTTGTTTACGAGTCGTGAGTCACGAGTCTAGTTTTGGGTCAATGAGTGATGGTTATGGATTATCTTACTTGGTCTTGGTTGACGAGAAAAGTAGGGGCTGCATATCTAAATAATAATGAAGTTGTTGAGGTTTGACCGAGATTTGATGAAGGTTTACGTTGGGTAAATGAGTCAAGCTTAGTACCGGGTCTTTTGGAGGAAAAATAGTTTTATTATTGTTTTATAATGTTCCCATGTACATGTTATATGCTATAAATAGCTTTTGTAGTTTAGTGAATAAAGTGTATGCAAGCTTTTCTTCAATTCTCTTTTGCATATTTGCTTTCTATTCACATTCATTTGTGAGTTTTGTATGTATAGTGTGTTTTGATCTTAACCTGAATCCAACATTTGGTTTCAGAGCGGGTTAAGCCGGTGTTGGACGGTTTGAAAGTCGTGTACGGAGAAGAGGGTAGCAGTCCCTGTAAACTATAGTGCTGAGAAAAGAGTGAAAGAAAGCAATGGATAATCAGAAGATAGAGAGAACGAGACATCAACAGGTTCTGTGTGAACCTAGAAGATGAAGAGAGAAGAATAGGTTCTGTGTGAGCCGAATACGGTTCTGAGTGAGCCATGTGGAGACAAGATCAAAATGCTAATCTATGTGATACGATGTGATAGGGTCTGTGTGGTCCAGATTAAAATCGACCTGTGTGATCAAGCGAAGAAAAGCCTGTGAGTGGCCGCATCAATTTCTGCTCAAGTGGTGTGTGGTTTAAAGAAAATCAAGGAGCAGTTGTTTGCGACCCATCTGTGTGAATCCGATTGAAAACCCAGTGGTGATCTGTGTGATTAGTAAGATTTATGTGTAAGCAGTGTGAAAATTCGGTGTGAATCGATTTACAAGAAGAGATCAAGAAAAGACAAGTTATGCGTAAACCGTACAAGGTTTTTCTGTGTGAAACCGAGCAGAACCTAATCTGCGTGATTGGGAAGGCGTGTTGCAACCATGGCGAACAAGATCTATGTGATCTGCTGTGTTTGGGCTGTATGTGTGTTTTTTTAGTGTTAAAGAAACAAATGAGACGAAGGGGAATCTAAGCTAGAAAAGGGTTCATTGTGAACTGGTGTTTGGTTCAAGAGTTGGAGTATAACAAGATTAAAGAGCCTTGGCTGGACACGTGACTTTAATTTATGGGTTCCATTTAAAAAAAAAAGGGACATGAGTGCTACTATGTGCTTGAAGGAAAAGAAAACAAAGAAGAACATCGGTTAGTGAGTTAAGATTATGTGTCAGTTAAAGTTTATGGTTTTAAGTTGGTGAAAGATAGTAAACAAAAGTTCTGGATCGACCGTTTCGTTTTGGTTTCGAACTACGACTGTGACAACCGGCAAATTTCATATAACGTCTAACGTAATCTTAATCATGCTTTCAGATTAATTAATCTGGTTTAAGGTTAATTTGGATTAATTGAGCCGTTATGAACCCTACGATGTCTTTCTTGAAGTTCGTGGACCCCTGAAGTCTTTAAAGAGAAACTTCGTGTATTAAATGTTAACGAACTGACTTTAGTAAAAATTTGTCAAAGTGGACTAACATAAGGCTAATATATGTAAATGCAAGACGTACTTACTATTGATGCGATAGGATATGAAATCGGCTTGAAAAACGGCAAAAACGCAATGTTTTGGAAACGCGAAAAGTAACTGATGCGAGAATCGGACATCAAAATGCCTGGTTTTAACAGTTATCGAACTCTCGGAATAATTATTTATTGTCATTCATTAAGTTCGATAGTTATCAGATCGACAAATTGGATGAAACCGTGACCGATTCAAATAACGTGATTTTAACGCGCGTATCGAACACACGCATAACACACCAAAAAGCGATCAAAACCGACTAATTTTTGTATCTAAGTATCGAACCAAAATAAAAATCGAAGCGTTTTACGTTATAACGGGTTCGAATACGAAGTCCCACCTACCCACAAGGAAAGCCTAAGTATATAAAGGTACTCTAACCCTCTTTTCTTCATTCCTGCAGCCGCAACCCCCCCCCCCACCCCCATGAAAACCCTTACTCTCTTTCTCTCTCTTTACTCTCTCTCCCTACAATCTCTCTCTCCCTCCTGTTATGCCCGGATGTGGCCACCGGAGTTATGGCCATGGTTGCAGACGAGTATGGTGAGGAGGATCGGTCAAACAGAGGTAAGTGGGGGTGGTTTTGGTCAGGTTTGGAGGTGATTCTGGTAGGTGGTGGGCTTCGGTGGTAGGGGTGGAACAACAGCCGGATTATGGTGACCTGGTCGGGTCATGGTGGGTGTGGTAGTCCGACTGTCGGTGGGGGTGGTTTCGAGGTTAAAGACAGTTGAATGATGGTGGAGACGCCATCCCGTGACCCCAAAAACACGAGCAAAAGAGTAGCGATAGTGGCGCCAGGGTTGTTTAGACCCGAAAACGAGCATATCGGGTTTGGTTGTAGCTGAGGGAGTTCGATGGTGGTGGGGGTGTAGGATTTGATTTTGGGAAATTTGTAGACAAATTGTATTGTCTGGTTTGTACAAAAACAGAGGAAACTCTGCCCAAATTTTTAGAAAATCTGAAGCGCAACGAATGTGATATTGTTGTGCGTTTTATAAATGATTTTCCATCATATGTGTTTGACAAAGGTGATTTTACACAAACTGGCGACGTTTTTGACAAAGATTATTTATAAAAATAACAATCAATCCCGGACAGTATTTCAAAACAAGAATATGGTTTTTACCGAGTGTCAAATATTGATGAGACTTCAAAGGATTTTGGTAACTAAATAATGTGTATTGTTTGGATTCAAAAATTATATAAACGTTCGACTTTACTTGAAAACCTTTAAAGCTAAACGGATTTGGGAAGAGACGTAACAGTTGCTATTACATTTATCCAATTTACGAGACGAGCTACGGCTCGAGATATGTATTTCCTCAAAGTGTATTTTTCTTAAAATAAGTGTACAAGACAAATACATTTATCCAATTTACGAGACGAGCTACGGCTCGAGATGAGTTATACGTTGCGTGGTAAAAGTCCAATATGGTAACACACGAATAGTAACAGGTGCGCAACTTGGGTACTATGTCGTATGTTAACACATGCATTAATTTAAGTCACGATCGGCTCGTCGAGTTAAACACTTTAGGACTCGGGTTTGTACACCCGAGTCTAGATAGTTAGATAAACTATCTTTAAACCAGAAAATAAACTAGACTTATATGTGATAGACTGTTAAGGTATCATTTGTTGGTATTTAGGGCATGAGGAAGTCGGTCAAAGCTTTGAGCTTTGTTTGCTAGCTAAGCAGGGAAATTAAGGTGAGTTTCAGGCCCCTTTTTACTATTTTTGTTTTGGGGGAAAGATATGTTTTGTCAAATGTTTTTGCATGTCAAAATGTTTTTAAATGTTAAAACGTGATAAGTGGCATGATGAGTACTTTGGTTTGTTGTTTTACACCACTTGGGGTGAGTCCTCGCTACTATAACCATTTACTCGTGTGTTGTGTGTGTTGAAATCGAGAACCGAAGGCATATTTGGATAGTAGTATTGGTGCCTAACAAGGACCACCCCTAATCGATAGCGTCGATTATGCAACCGTGTATGTCAAGGGTGCACGTATTATGAACTAAGTTGTTATTTTCCGAAGAACAACTACTGCTCACGGGGCATTAATAGTCTTGGTTTGGTTATGGGCTCAAGGGGTTGCTCGTCATAGTTTGTAGGAGTTAGCTACTCTTTACAAAGGTCATTACTAGTGTTTGTTCCGCACATGTTGTTAATGTTAAAAAGTTGTTGTTATGGAACTAAAACCTGTGAACTCACCAATATTTTATATATTGACATCTTTTTAAACATATATTTCAGGTAACTAAGTGCTAACTAGATATGCGGCTAGTGCGGTGAAATATGGGATGTTGGACACTTGTCGGGGGTTTCATCTATAGTTACCAACGGTTGGTGATATACGTTAATTTATACATATAAATGCCCCAAATTAACTCCCATTTATATATGTTTTTGGCCTTATAACTGATGAATTGGTACTTATTTGGTATCTTTATGATTACAGGTCTTAAACGGTGTCCATGAAGCAAACCGGGTAAAAAACGGACAGTTTCTGCACATTCTGCACATTCTGCACAATCTGCAGATGTTGGCACCCCCGTGCGCCCTGGTGGCACCCCCGTGCAGGCATACTTGCACTCCCAGGCGCACCCCCGTGCACCATCCCGTGCAAGCATACTGCACTCCCAGGTGCACTCCCATGCACCAGCCCGTGCACCAGATTGGCACTCCCAGGTGCACCCCCGTGCACCTGCCCGTGCCAGATCTGACAGTTCTATAAAACAGAGCAGAACGTCATTTTTAGGGTATTGGGTGATATTTGGGCGATTTTGGGCGATTTTGGGGCGATTTTCTGGGCATGTAAGCTGCTGTGAAGCCGATTAACAAGCTTGGGAAGCAATCCAAGTCCATTACCATCATCCAATCCATCATAACCTTGCTTGTTTATGGTTTGATTCTTGACCTAATATTATATCAAATCTGATTTTGAAGCTTTGTTATGTTGTTTAGCTTAATATTTGTAACCTACGGGTAAAAACAATAGTATTTAGTAGTTTAAACAACCTTTGTATGTTAATTGTATTTTGTATGAATTTGGCGTTTTTCATGTTTGAATCTTGATGATCATAGCGCAACCTTGTTTCATTGTTGTTAGATTTGTAGTTGTGTTTGAATGACTTTGATGATTGTCGAATGTGTTAGGCGGATTACTTGTTGAAGAAACCGTCCGTTTAATCATCCGGTAGTAGACTAGTTAACTTGTTAATAAAGTTTACACCATGAAACTGTAACCGGGTATTGGTTTGGTTAAAGTCACTCGGATAATGATTATAAATGTTTACCGGCACGTAAAAGAGTCTAAAAAGCTTAATGGTGTTGTTACTAATCTTTGACACGGTTAATGATCTTTGTTAGTTATTTTGGTGAAAATGGCGATCTTAGTAGATTTGTGTTCAAAGTTGGTAAAATGGAATAGGTTGTGAAATGCTCTACTTTATGCTAGTCTAGGTGGTCGTATTGTGTATTCGATATTGCTTTCCTTAACTAGTGCGGTTGAGGACTCCCGAAAGGTGATACTAACCTATCTTTAAAGATTCTCATGAGATCATATCAGCTGCGCGCTAATGAACAACTTGAAGTGGTTAACGTGTGTATTCGTGTTAGCTTTCTGTATAGTTGTCATGTTAGGATGCCCAAGAGGGAAACTAACTGTCGGAAAATGGGAATGTTGATCACGCCTTTATTTCTTATTATATGTAGATGACATGCTAGGATTGGCGTATTATAATTTATATATCTATTTTTCTATTTGGAGTCTTATATATATATATTTGCTATGCTTAGTTTAAATTATATTAAATTAGTTAAAACAAACATTCACTATCTTTTCTTACCGGTAAATCAGTGACAACGGTTCAGTACAATCGCTCCGCGCGCGTCCATGGATCGATACTTGGTTCTTATCTATGCTTTACTACATATGTGACAGGGTGCGCTTGCCCTTTAATGTGTGTTCTAATGTTAAGATTAAAATCATTTTTATAAATTTAAAACCCAATTTGCGCGAGTGTACATATTTATATGTATGCTCAGAGCACACCAAGTTTTTGGCGCCGTTGCCGGGGATGCGACGAGCTTTAGGAACGACCCGAGTTACTCCTTTATCGGTGTACATGCTTGTGAATATATGTCTATACTTATTTATTTGATTCATTCATTTGTTTATAGAATCTTTATTTGTTTGTTTGTTTGTTTATATCTTTTTATTCTTTATTTGATTATTTGTTTGTTGATATATTGGATTGATTATTTATTGGTTCATATTGCATATATATTTGTTGATTTACTTGTTAAATAGGATTGTTTTATTGATTATTTGTAAATTTGAATGTTAATATATTTATTTGATCGATTATTGTATTTATTTATTGTGTATAAATTTGATTGATTCGGTTTATTTGTCCGAATTCGGACTAATGTTAATTTGTAGATTTTTTGAATTAAATTCTTTATTTGTTGATTTTGTGTTCATATTTATGTATAATTATAATTTTTATGTGTATATGTTTTTGTGTATATATTTATGGAATTTGGGTGTGTTAAATTTAAATTCGATGGTTTGGTGCTTTGCAATGGTTTGAGTTTGATTTGGAAAATTTCATCGATATAAAAGTGGTTTAATAAAAATAAATTTCTGTGAAAAATGCTTCATTGCGAGTCGCAAAGAAGTTGGGCTTATGGTTTCGCTTTATGCGAATTCCTAATTAACCCGGATTTTATCTTTTATTGTTCACGATACGCAAACAGGATCACCAGTGTCCTTCGCGTGAAATGAAAACCGATTTTGTATTGAAATACATTTAGGATCAGTTTTAAAACGGGTTGGACATCTAGTCCAGATGGGCTAGGTGCAAGTAGGCGGACAGTATGTACCCGGTTCGATCCGGCGGCACCTCGTTTCCAACCCACACATTTTGTTTTGGTCCACTCGACTGTTCCGTCGCATCCATCATCATTATTCTCATCCATTGTTTTCCATTATATTATTTTTCAGTGAAAAAGGTTGTTTCGCGCAAAGCAAAAAGACGGTCTTTATCTTGTTGCGACGCGCGAGCATCTTGAGTCCCTGTATCTACTTGCGCCACGCGAGAAGCGGTCTATACTTCTTCGCGATGCGCAAGTGATTATGATTCCATTGAAATTTTTTTTTTATTTTCATATATGTATATTTTCGTAATTTTATATTGGTTTTTATAGTTTCTAGTATTGTAATTTTTGTATCATAGTGTATATCTTCTTAAGTTAGTTTAGTGTATAGTTTTAGTATTTTGATTTTGTATATTTATTTTATTTTTCTTAGATTGAGTCTGTAATTATTTTGTCTGTAATTATTTCGTACATTGCGTCAGTTTAAGTGTGGGGATGGCCGATGTCTGTTATTGCTCGATCAATCTTCTCGCCCGTACTCAATCTCCATTCGGGCGAAAGCGATCTTAAAGAAAATCTTTTATGAAAACGGCCATTCCTAGAAGTTTAAAGTCCAAGTTGGACTTAATTTGAAAGTCAAGAGGACTGTCTCGATCGAAAATTCAAAGGGTTTGACTTTCAAAGTCAACGGTCATCGCCTAAAAGTCTATATTGAAGGGCCGGTTGACCAAACCGTAGAGGAGATCGATCTCTACGCCCCACACGCCTCATAAAGTGTGGGGAAATGAGTCTAGCTAGCGACTCGTTAATAAATATAGCGAGGCGCGTATGGGCGCGCCAAATTGGGGTAGTAGGTAATTGTTTAGTTAGTTAGTTAAATTTTTAACTTAGTTTAAATTTTCTTAGCTTTAATGTCGTTTCGAGTTTTGTGCAGGTTCATACAGGTTTGATCGAAGCCGGAAGGAGCAATGAAGCGCATACAGTCGCCAAACAGGTTAAACTTAGCTAAAATGATGTTTTCGGACGAGTTGGAACAGCTGCGCGCGAAACTGCAGTTTGCAGCCTCAAAACTGCAAGTCTGCAGGTTTGGCACGGTCAAGCGCACGCCCGTGCAGCTGACCGTGCACAACCCAGTGCACTGGGGTGCACAAGGGAGTGCTAAAGGATGTGCACGGCCGAGCACGACCGTGGGCAAAAAAAAAAAAAAAAAAAAAAAAAAAAAAAAAAAACCCAGCCCACCAATGGGCCCAATAAACATTTGCACACCCGGCTGCACCCTCATTCCACCTCTTTTTGGCCGAGAACATCATCTTTTGGTCTAGATTCTTCACTCCTCACTTGCTAATCCTTCAAGGTATGAATCTCCTTAGTATAAATTATTGTTTTCATTCTTTAAAGTATTAGGATTTCTTCATAATTGTTTAACTAATCCTTAAAACTTCTTGAATGTTTACAATAGTTAGTGTAGATTAGCATGTTATTCTTCTAATCTTTCAAGTTTTGGATATTTCTTCATAATGTTTAATTAAATCCGAAATTTGCAAAAAGATTAGTTGAATATCTAGTATAATATTAGAGTAGTTTTGTATAATAATTGTAATGTAGTATTAATCTTAGTTGTAATTAGGTTAGTTTAAGAAAATTTGGGGTTTTCTTCATAATAGTTCAAACAAGCCTCAAATTTCGGACTTTCTTCATAATTGTTCAAACAAGCCCTAAAATTTGGACGTTCTTTTGTGTCTTTGTTTTAAATTCAGTAATGATGAATGCTTGGAGTTTTATTTCAATGAGTTGTGTGTTTTGCAGCGCCTTTTAGCACTTTTGTAGGTACTAAGGAAAAGGAGTTCATGATACACACGAGCATTGAGGGCTGAGCAGACATGACAGTGTCCTTGGATAACCTGCAGTTTGCTTCGACACCAGGGGAGTTTCAGTTTCTCTTCTTTGCACTATAGTTTAGCTATTCATAAGGCTTTACTATTTTTTTTTGGGTCACATTGAGGACAATGTGATGTTCAAGTGTGGGGAGGGTAACTATGTTAACTTTACTTAGCTTGCACTATAGTTTAGCTCTTCATAATGCTTTACTATTTTTTGAGTCACATTGAGGACAATGTGATATTCAAGTGTAGGGAGGGTTGTTAACAGTATTAGCTTTTCTTGTCCCAAGTTGTGAAAAAGAAAAACTCCCAGTTTTTAATTTTTGTGGCATAACACTTGAGAAAAAAGCGGTGAATTCTTCATAATTTTTGTAAATTAATACGGTTGGTTGCGTTTATGAAGCGTTAGATTTGATAAAAGCGGACAAGCCAAATTTGAGAAGCATGGCAAACAAAAATGTGACTAGCATGTTAATTTTTACACTTGTACCCATTCCTTCCGTTACGTGAGCATTCTTTTTGAGCCTTTTATTGCTTTTTCGATACTTGCTCGCTATATGCGAAATATGAGTGCGCCGAATGGCTGATGTGATTTAGAACTTGTTATTAGCATACTTTTCGAGATCATATATGTGCAGATTTGCATGAAAGTGATTGAGGCATTTAGGATACCCTTTTGACTTAAGCCTTTTCTTTTCGTTTGATCTGTTTCCCGCACCCAAATGTTATCCACTAGTTAACCATGTTGAGCCTATATCCGTGTTTTTTCTTACTTAACCCACCATTTCACCACTAAACCAAATTTAGCCTTTTTCTTTTAAACCTTTTGTGTTGGAACTCGGTTTAGGTTATTGTTTGACTCGTTTTATGTTATAGTTCATGTTCGGGTATTTAGTTCCCGTGTTTTGGTTTATTCTTGTATAGTTCTCAGTTGTATTCAGCATGTTATAAAAAAAAAGAAGAAGAAAAAGAAAAAAGAGAGAGAGAAAAAGAAAAAAAAAAGAGAAAAAGAAAAAAAAATTAGAAAAATAGTATACCCTAAAAATAGGGTGAATTAGCAATGTTTGAGCAGTTTTCAGGGCTTGAAAGTTAGAATTTCATGGTTAGCTCGAATTAAATAAATTTCGCCTATGTTTGCGTCTGTTTTGTATAGTTTACGTTTGTATCTATTAGTTAGACATAACCGCCGAGTTTTAGCCGTTTTGTCACTTTAAATATCCATTCCATACCCTTTACCTTTGCCTATCATTACAACCCACAAGTCCTCTTGATTTATGCATTTCTATATATGAATTGGTAGAGATTAGATCTTTTAACAAGCATATGATATCGCACAAGTCATTGTCTAGGCATTGAGTGTTTACACATACACATTTCATATGTATGATCCACAAATAAGCCGAGTGTGTGTGAACATTGTGAGTGGTGTAAAGATATGCATGCTTAGTCGATTTGATGTTAACCATTGCTTTTGATTTCTATATTTCCAAGTGCTTGTCGGTTTGAAATCTTTGATGACGTCTTTTGACAAACCAGCTAGCCATCTGATTTATTAACTTTCCAGTTTGCTACTCGTGTTGCCATTGGGAGTGTTGAGTTTTCTATTGCTTAGGACAAGCAATGTTTAAGTGTGGGGATGTTTGATATACGTTAATTTATACATATAAATGCCCCAAATTAACTCCCATTTATATATGTTTTTGGCCTTATAACTGATGAATTGGTACTTATTTGGTATCTTTATGATTACAGGTCTTAAACGGTGTCCATGAAGCAAACCGGATAAAAAACGGACAGTTTCTGCACATTCTGCACATTCTGCACAATCTGCAGGTGTTGGCACCCCCGTGCGCCCTGGTGGCACCCCCGTGCAGGCATACTTGCACTTCCAGGCGCACCCCCGTGCACCAGCCCGTGCAAGCATACTGCACTCCCAGGTGCACTCCCATGCACCAGCCCGTGCACCAGATTGGCACTCCCAGGTGCACCCCCGTGCACCTGCCCGTGCCAGATCTGACAGTTCTATAAAACAGAGCAGAACGTCATTTTTAGGGTATTGGGTGATATTTGGGCGATTTTGGGCGATTTTGGGGCGATTTTCTGGGCATGTAAGCTGCTGTGAAGCCGATTAACAAGCTTGGGAAGCAATCCAAGTCCATTACCATCATCCAATCCATCATAACCTTGCTTGTTTATGGTTTGATTCTTGACCTAATATTATATCAAATCTGACTTTGAAGCTTTGTTATGTTGTTTAGCTTAATATTGTAACCTACGGGTAAAAACAATAGTATTTAGTAGTTTAAACAACCTTTGTATGTTAATTGTATTTTGTATGAATTTGGCGTTTTTCATGTTTGAATCTTGATGATCATAGCGCAACCTTGTTTCATTGTTGTTAGATTTGTAGTTGTGTTTGAATGACTTTGATGATTGTCGAATGTGTTAGGCGGATTACTTGTTGAAGAAACCGTCCGTTTAATCGTCCGGTAGTAGACTAGTTAACTTGTTAATAAAGTTTACACCATGAAACTGTAACCGGGTATTGGTTTGGTTAAAGTCACTCGGATAATGATTATAAATGTTTACCGGCACGTAAAAGAGTCTAAAAAGCTTAATGGTGTTGTTACTAATCTTTGACACGGTTAATGATCTTTGTTAGTTATTTTGGTGAAAATGGCGATCTTAGTAGATTTGTGTTCAAAGTTGGTAAAATGGAATAGGTTGTGAAATGCTCTACTTTATGCTAGTCTAGGTGGTCGTATTGTGTATTCGATATTGCTTTCCTTAACTAGTGCGGTTGAGGACTCCCGAAAGGTGATACTAACCTATCTTTAAAGATTCTCATGAGATCATATCAGCTGCGCGCTAATGAACAACTTGAAGTGGTTAACGTGTGTATTCGTGTTAGCTTTCTGTATAGTTGTCATGTTAGGATGCCCGAGAGGGAAACTAACTGTCGGAAAATGGGAATGTTGATCACGCCTTTATTTCTTATTATATGTAGATGACATGCTAGGATTGGCGTATTATAATTTATATATCTATTTTTCTATTTGGAGTCTTATATATATATTTGTTATGTCCTAGTTTAAATTAGACTAAATTAGTTAAAACAAACATTCACTATCTTTTCTTACCGGTAAATCAGTGACAACGGTTCAGTACAATCGCTCCGCGCGCGTCCATGGATCGATACTTGGGTTCTTATCTATGCTTTACTACATATGTGACAGGGTGCGCTTGCCCTTTAATGTGTGTTCTAATGTTAAGATTAAAATCATTTTTATAAATTTAAAACCCAATTTGCGCGAGTGTACATATTTATATGTATGCTCAGAGCACACCAGACTGTTGGCTGCTGTCCGAGCCTTTATGCGTTCAGTTTCCAGATCTGTATAACTTGGCTGTCGATAAGAATGGCTCGGTGGCTGCTACTTTTGTCAAGATCAATGCCTGGGTTCGCTGGGATGGCAGGTGGAAACGGAACTTTAATTCGGCGGCTGAATGGCTCTCGTTTGCGAGGCTCCAATCCTTAATTAGTCGCTTACCCTTCAGTGGAGGTAGGGATGTTTGGAAATGGGTCAATGATGAGGGGGTGGATTTCTCGGTTAAATGTGTGAGGCGGCAACTGGATCTGCTCAAGAATGGGGATGGGTCGGCGTACCTAGGTCGTTGGGAGCCTTGGGTCCCTCCGAAATGTAATGTCTTCCTGTGGAGGTCGCTGCTTGGGAGGATTGCGGTTAGGGAGGAGCTCATGAAGCGTGGGCTGCAAATGGACAGCCCGGTCTGTGTTCGTTGCGGCAATGGGTCTGAAGGTGTTGACACGCTTTATGGAACTGTGTTCTCGCCAAGGCAGTCTGGGTGGCATGTTTTGAGATGGGTTCGGATCCCTTTTCCGCTGGATGTCACGTCCCTGGCAGGCTGGATTGTTCGGGTGCAGGAGCAGCCGGGGTTCGAAGACTTGGAAGAGGGTGGTTTTTTCGATTGTTTGTGCCACGGTTTGGCGCATTTGGCTTGCTAGGAATGCGAAGTTATTTGAGGACAGATTCGTTCCGGGTGGTTAAAGTAGTGGACCTCATAAAGGAAGACTCTTTTGTTTGGCTTTGCAACCGCTCCAACGCTGTGAAGCCTTCGTGGGCGGATTGGCTTAGTTTTGACATTGTTGCGTGGTTGTAATTGGGGTGACTTTTCAGGCTTGTTTCTGTTTTGTTTTTCTTTGTTCTCTCAGCGCCTTGTTGCTCTTTATTTCAATAAATAAAGTGTTTTGCCGTTAAAAAAAAAAAAAGAAACGCAGAACAGGTTGAATGAAATTAACATTAATTAGTATAATTAATATGACACATACTACATTGATTTAATATTAATTTCATCGCCCACCATTTTTGAAAAATCAATCATAAATGAAATCAAACGATGAAAGAACTTGATTATTGATTCAGTTATCAACACCAACATCAGACGATCAAGAATAAGCATTTGATTAAAGCCATAACCATTAGTAAGAACAAATTGGGGATTATCGACTTTCGGCAAAAAATTCAACGAATTAGAAACATAACAAAGGACATGCAAATGGCAAATAAACTGTTTTGAATCCCTATCCCTCGATCCCGTACTAATAACTTAATACAATTAAAAATCATTATTCAAAACAAAATCCTAGTTTTTGATAAACGCTGTTTCGAACACATCAAAGTCATTTGGGGATAAATAAGTCTCATAATATTTTTTTCCAGAACTCTTGAAGATCTTTATTCAAGTCAAGTGATTGTGGTTCAAGATAAGCGGTTGAATCGTAAATTTTACTCTAATAGCGAATCAAGAAGGGAAAAAAAGGATATAAAACATTTAATGGTTAAATCAAAGTATAATGGATTGTAAATATAGGAATGTGTTTTTTTAACAAGAATTAGTTATTAGAATGAAGGTACGGTACAGACTACAGAGCACTTGAAGGTTATGGAATGTTGGTGGGGGAAGATTTATGAATAAGTGAGTGATTGGGGTGAATATGTTGGCATTTGTATAGATATTATTATTATTATATATATCATTTTGAATCGTAACGGAGCAATAGTAACTTTTAACGGTGATGAACAGGAAATTAACGTTACCGGAGAGGTCTGTCACTTTCAAATTTGATAGTCTCCTCTTTTTCCTTCTTTTCGTTTGTATTATTGCATCTCCATTTGTCTTATACGTGAATTATTGAATCTCTCTTCTTTTCAAAAGCCAGTCTCCCTTCAGACAACTTTCCCTACCACCGCCACTACCTACCCTCTTTAATCTTCTTCACCCAATCTGCGGCCGTTTTACCATGCCCCAGTCGACGCACAGATCCTATCAGGTTTGCCTGATCTTCGGCCAAAGACGACGTCTGGGACTGTGATGATGGCTTTTCAGGGTGACAAGGTGGTATTTGGTGATGTGGCGATTAGGGTCTGTGACCGTCACGAGTAAAGAGTGGATGTTAGATCGTTCTGACAATGGCGGCGGCCAAGCGCTACAGTTCCAATCAACCTAAGACCGGTTTTCGGTAAGCCCTATTCTATTGTATGCAGTGCTGCAAAACTAATCTGGGAAAACCTAATGCTCTAAATGTTTTTTTAAATTATTAATTTAAAATTTCATGCAGCAATTAGTTTTATAATATGATGACCGGGTGATTCGACTGTTGTATGTGGGAATATATTAAACCTTTGAATGCCAGTTGTTTTATTCTTTGCAGCTTCAACTATATGTTTTCTACAATATGAATTTTGTTTTGTTTCAATGGTCATTTTATTTCTTTGCTGGACTTTACCTAAAGATTGTATAACTTTTCAGTCATGTCTATTTGGCATGGGTTTTGGTGAATCCCCATGGCATATAGCTTCCCAACCCAAGTTTGAATCTTGCACCAAACACCGGGTGTCCTCCTTGCTTAAGCTCAAACCGGCGGTGGTTCAATAGGCTTCAAGGGCACTGACTACCACAACATTAGACCCAACAGTCAATTATTAAAGATGGTCTGATGAGAATTCCGGATGTAAACGAACTAGCATTCCGGTTCTGGTAGATAGCACAGGTATGACTTAAACTTGCATTAAAACTCTTTTATTTGGATCTGATTTCTTTTAACTCTTCTTATTTTTTTCCGGCTTTCTTATCGTTTGGTGTTTTAAAATGCAATCGACGGTGGGAGCAGAGGAATAATCATAAGACATATGTAAAATCAGCTTCAAGATTAAAGGAAACGTATGTCTCCTATTGAGTTTCACCCAAAAAAATTGCAGATTTTTTTAGCTTTGGAGTTTGGACATCAGTTTTGTGTTTAAGTTCTTAATTTTGCGGGAATAGTTTAGTGATAGGCTTATTTGTCTTGCACGTTGCCTGCGCCTTATCGTTGCAAAAGAAAGATAAAAATGGTACCATTGTTGTTTACCTCAAACCGTAAAGCATAGATTTTCATGACCTTCGTTTTCTATATGCATTAGTTCTAAATGGAACACCTATATGCTACAACACCATTACTTGGAACATTTTATGGTATTTTTCCTTTAATTTAATTTTATCCAAAAGTTATTTCATCGATGACATTTAGATGATCATTTTGGACTTCTGAATTTGATTTTAAATGCTTAATTATTAGCTAACAGGTCATTATATGTTATTTTAACTAACATCTCCAAAATCCTAATGGCTAACCCAAAACAGTAGGTAAGCTATCAGTATTTGATTGATGTAATATACGTGTCAGTATTCTTTGAAGCATATTCATTAGCGTATGAGTACGCGTATCGTAACGATCCGAACTAATACCAATGGAAGTCCCGCCGCGAAGCGGGGGGAGTTCCATAGTAAATATATAGTTTAAAAGATTAGTTAAAAGTGGAAAGTGAAAAGGTGGGTATTAGATAAATATATAGTTTAAAAGATTAGTTAAAAGTGAAAAGTGAAAAGTAAAAAGCTGGGTATTAGATTATGAGGGTTGGTGATGGTTTGAGGAGACTTAAGTTAGTAATTGTATATATATATAGGTAAAGGTTCGGGTACAAAGGATGATTTTTGTGAGAAGGGTAAGAAGGGTTCTGGAAATGACACGTGGCATAGTTTTATTTTAATTATAAAGGCATTAGAGTAAATACACAATTATTTAGTTTTTGTAAAAAAAATCAATGTACTAATCAAATGGAGAGATTTAAGGGATATAATTTATATTTCGATGAGTCTCTGTGTAAATATGATTTTATCACCATGATTAAAAAGACAAAAAGCATTTTTTTTAGTGGAAATACACATGCCTTCATTCCAATTGAATGAAAACCCAAGGTCCTAGAAACACAAAAGCATTTTGAGTTGGTTTTTAGATTTGACCCTTCTGTTCATTCCAATAGATTTAATCGATGTATTCTTTTGGGTTTTCAGATTGAACATAACCTATTTGTCTAAACATTGTCTGCGTTTATTTTAGTGTGTTTTATGACCATCGTCTAAACAGTCTCAACAATCTAGTGTGTTTTATCAACTTTGTGTTTTCACACCATTTGATAAACAAAAAACACCATTTGGATCAACTTTGTGTTTTAACACCATTTGATGAACAAAAAACACTATTTTGGATCAACAACGTCTGTGTTCATTCCAATGTGTTTTTATCACCATCGTCTCAACAATCCAGTGTGTTTTATCAGCTTTGTGCTTTAACACCATTTGATAAACAAAAAATACCACCAGATCAACTTTGTGTTTTAACACCATTTGATAAACAAAAAACACACAAAGAACATAAACACGACGTTTCCACTAAAAACCATATTTATGTGTTTTATCATTATCCTATAAACATAAACACATCAGAACGAATGGTGTGTTTAATTGTTTTTTTTATGATTGTAGAGTTTCATAAGAATGGGAAAGAGAGAAAGAAAACTATGGTGTGAGCTGTTACCAAGACTTGGTTCAAAAGAAATTCATTGACTAGTAAACTTGATCAATGAGCTTTAATAACAAAATGTTTAATTATTTATTTATGGGTCATTGCAATGGTATTGTGACTGTAAAGTGAGTATTCACCATTAAAATAGTTTTGAATAATAAAGTTGAATATGAGAGAAAGAGAGAGAGACAGAGAAGAACGTAAAAAAGGAAGGAGGGGAGAGAGAGATAAGGACAATTAATGTATTCTTAACTAGCTTTTATCCCGGGAGTGTCCCGAGGTTGAAATATCTAATATAACATAATAATAATATCTAATATGACAACATAATTAATGATTTGCCAATACATGATTAATGAATAATAATAATATTATAATTATTATTATTATTATTATTATTATTATTTATTTTAAAACAAATTTCTGCCATAAGTTATCATATTCAAATATAAAAAAAGGAATCTTTACCTATGAAGTTATGTTTATCGTTTGTGATTTATTAGTAGAGTAAAATATATTTGAAAACAAAACCCCACAAAAATAGTTGTTTTTTTCTCCGTTTTTATATAGCACTATGGTACTCGTTGGAAAGATAATAAAACGCTCGTTAATTTGGTGTAATTTTTTCTTTAAAAAATCTCGTATATAAAAGATATTAACGTTTAAAAGTTATGGGAGGAAACATTAGAGAGAAAATTTAATTTTGTTTTTAAATTCTTATCTTTTCCTAAAATAATTATAATATATATAGATTTATTAAAAAAAACTCAAAAATTAAAAAATCCTACATGATGCCACGTGGCACATTCAAGGAGGGGTTGAGGCCTCCATTGAATGCCACATCATCAAAGTTAAATTCTTTTATTATAAGTTATAGATTTAAATGGTGGTGATTTACATGTATACCCTCATAAGAACCAAATAATTAATTCAATTATAACACAATTTACAACTTTGTGATTCATTTAATCTTAGCCATCCATCAACATGATCTAAAGGACATAATTACTTCTCACCTTTCTCACAAAACACACTCTTTGTACCCTAACCCCACCCTATATATATATATATATATATATATATATATATATATATATATATATATATATATATAATATTAAATTGATTATTATTGCCACACCTTCAAATTCCACATGCGGGGTTTTACTGCAAGGCGCGTGACATACCAGGACAGGCCGTCTTCGAGAAATGTCAAAACGTTTAGGGCCTGGGGCCACTAAAAATAAGTCGGGCCCATATAATTTAAACCTAATCATGTATAAAAAAACCATAATACGACAATAATTGCTATAAAAATCATCAAAACAAAAATATGGTAACAGTTAACAACAATAATTGTTTTAATCATAATACTTATATCTATACACATGCGCAAATTATCATTGATAAAACAAGAAAATAAACTAATAATCGATTTTTACAGTTAATTAAAGTGAAAAGTAAAAAAGAAAACTAATACTTAATAGATGAAAGGTAAGTAACAATTAAAGTCTCCTCAATTAACCTTTGAGTGTTGGACTTTTATGTGTATATAGTATAGGTAGAGTATACTTGGTCTACAAATTTTAAAATATACAAAACAGTCATCTTCTCCTTCACACTCTAAAACACCATTTCTCTGCAATGCCCTCATTATCTATCGGAAAACATCCAGTGTATTTATTTTTAGTTTTGTTTAAGTTTAATCTGGAAAAGGTTGTTCGTGCCCTCGGGGAAAATCGGGCCTTGGGCCGTCGCCCTCATCGCCCCTAGCCATAGCCGGCCCTGTACTAGGATCCAAGTCAACGGTCACAATAAACGACATTAAATGTAAAAGATACGTAAATAAACCATGCATTTCATAACAAATCTTAGCGGAAACCGGTAATCTATTCACAATGCAAAGCAAATCGACAAAGTTTGAGTTTATTGAAAACATGCACTAAACCCTAAACATCGTGCAACGACTCCGTGCGCCTAGTCCATTGACTGCTACCTTAGCGACCTGAGAAAAACATGCAAAAAGATGTCAACATATAATGCTGGTGAGTTCACAAGTTTTTATAAAATGTTACTGAAGTGTACCAAGTTCAATCTTGTCAATACTATGTCAAGTGTACGCTAGCTAGGCGTATAGTTTTATTACTACTGCGAATGGAAACCATTACTAGACGCGTTTAGCAGAAGTTATGTTTAGCCTGGATATTTAAGCCGCCCGAAGATGTTTAGCATAGTTCGAGACAATATGCACCCGGCCGGCTCCAAGCCGTCGAGTGGGGCAGGTCACGCCCAATAGATCTATCCACACTTCCCCCGTTGTGCAACCCCGCACATTCATGGTTTCCCCCATGACTTCCAAAGGCCCCATAGTAACCCAAAAAGTAACCCCTAGTATGACACTAGTTCCACAACATAAGTTCGTAGCATGCTTTCTCCCCCGAAAGTAAAACAAAAGTGGGGCTATGAAACTCACCTTAGGTTGCGTCTTCTAAATAAAGAGTTACAAATACGCCCTGATAGTTTCTAATACCAGGAATCTATAATAAAAGCTCGTATAAGTGTTTTGACTAATAACCCTAAGGTTATCTAGTCCCAGATTATCCAGATCATGACTATGTTTGTTTGAAAACGTGTTTGACTGTTGACTTCGACACACCAGACAGACCTGACATCCCGTTGGTGACCCATTACATCAATTAATCAAGTATATAGGGTTAACACACAAGTTCCAAGCATAAAACACTTAGTTTGCATAAAAAATCGCACATATCAAGTTGTAAGGTCGAACTAGCCTATTTTGGAAGTTCAATCGGCCCATTGGATGTTGAGTCGACCTTCATGATGTTCCTTCGACCCATACACAAGTTCATACAACCTAACACATGTTCATTCTACCTAACACATGTTTAATTCGACCCTAACATATGTTAATTTGACCTAAATCCTGTTCGTTTCGACCATTTTAAAGTTCATTCGACCTTGTTCAATGTGGGTTCGACCCGTGGAAGCTCATTCGACCCCACGAAGGGTCGAATGAGTTTCCAGGTTCGACCATTTTGCTGCAATCTTCCTAAAACGTACCAAATCGCATCTAAACAATCCGAAAACATAACGAAACACCACGAATCACAGTAGTCAAGTATTATTAACCTATCCCCACAAAACCCTACAAATTTTACTCCAAAATCAGTCCGTTTTACACCTTACCAAAATGGCAAATTATGGAAATGTCACATCAATGCATGTAAACTTTACCCAAAATGGAAACTTGTCGAAATCACTTAACAAATAGCTCAACATGCTCAGATTATTCTGCAAATGAAAACCCCTAATCATTTTATTATCATTAACATCATGAATCAAACCCTAGATCTAACAAAAATACCCAAAATAGGCAAAATATCATCATCCAACAATTTGTAACCTAAGACAATCAAAACCCATAATCAATAACAGCCTTAGATCATTGTTATAACATCTATACATCATTCAATCATCAAACAACACATAACACATCATTAAACACCATTAACACATGTTATTTTGTATAAAAACTCATTATAATTGATAGGGTTGTGTTTAGAAAGATGTTAGAAAGGTTTTTATTTATGAAAACCATCTTAGACCGATTTGGATCTTTGGGGTTTAATAAAAACGAAATAAAAATGCCTAAAGGGATTTTAGATCAAGAACACACCTTAGATCTTCTCTTGTTTTTTATATAGAGGATGTTTGTAGGTTAGATTATGAAAAACAAGGTCAAAAACTCCTTCCCATGTGTTTAAGGTTGAGAGAGAGCTCTTAGAGGCATTTAGGGTTTGTGAAATGATGAAAAATTGCAAAGTATGGTAATTATACTACCTGTTCATTCGACCCTTCCAGGGGTCGAATGGGTTTCTATTGAGATCGAATGAGGGTTTCCAAGATTCATTAACTTGGTTCGACTCCCCTTAAGGTCGAACCAGTTTCTACCTTTTCCAGATTTTCCAGTTTTGCCGTTTTAAACCCGTTTTACACATCCTAACACATGAACATGCAATCCTAACATATGTTAAGCATATATAATCATGTATAATCATATCATCTCCGTTAAAACACGTTTTTCACATTATATATCATATATGGATCAATCTACGTATAACACTTAATTCAATTCATGTAATTCACCAACAACGGACTCAAGACTCGTGTGTGCAAAATAACCCCAATGATCATCCGAATCATTGAACTCTGGACAATACGTAACGTGGTTCGACTCAACTGACCCAGTTAAGTTCGTTAGTAAATGTTTTTCGCTAAGGTAGACTTATATGTTTGTAAAATGTTAAGTCGAATATGCCGGGTGTCACAATTATTTTTTGTAACCCCTTCTAAACTAGTTAAATAAATAAAACTCATAATTCATTTTTAAATATATTCTTCCAAATCAAATCTTATTTAGAATGAAGGATAATTTCAATATGTGTAGGATATATGTAGAATGAATTTTTATATGTGTAGGATAAACGTATGATAATCTTGATATGTGTAGGATAAACATATAATAATTTCAATATATATAGGATGAATTTTTAAACATGTATGACAAATTTTTGATAATGTGTAGGATAATTGTTAATGACTAATTAATTAGATAGATGATATTAATTAATCTAACGAGAGTTAAACTATTTAATGTTTAACCCATTATCTAACTTCTTCTTTTTGTTCTCACATGAAGTTTCTTCTCTTTTGATCATCCTCATATATATATAAAATTGGGATCCTTTGAGAACTAACTGAGTTACGAGAACCGTGAGAACTCCGACGTAAAATGTGAATTTCAAAAAAATTTCACACTGATGTAAAAATGGGTAACTCTGCCGTAAAAAAAATGAAAATAAAATAAATTTACGACGGTTTTACACTGGTCTAAAAAACGGGCACATTTATGTAAACCATATAAGTAAATTAATATTTTATTATGCTTTAATTTACAACTACAAATTCATTATTGCATAAAATAAGTGTATGGTTATAAATTTAGTTCCTTAGTTCATTAAATCAACATTGTTCTCATTTTACCCTTTTCCTATATATATATAATAAAGCAATTTGGGTAGGGATACATGTCATTTGGGTGGGTTATCCTCACCTTTAAATTCCCACAAAAAAATATAGGTTATAAATAATTCAATTAAACAATATTTATTAATTTATAATATTTATCTTTATTATTACTTAAATGTATAATAATAAGAATCTTTGATTATCTCAATTCTTTCTCATATGAAATAATATTATTAAATCATAATTTTACTTTTATCCCTTATTTATTTAATATTTTATTTTCTTAACTAATAATTTTTTATATTTTTGCTTATTAAAACAATTTAATATTTTATTGATCTAACATCATGTAATATTAATTTTTCTAACCTACTAATAATTAAAAAAAATGTTGAACCTTGTGATACACAAGTTTCTACTGAATTCTTTACGGTAATTGAAACTGTAAATGAAAGTTTTGTTTTATCAGTCGTTTTTGAAAAAGCTACACCTTCAAGACCTCTGCTCAATCATGCCCTATAATGATTATTTTTATCTCTGCTCCCCATCCAAATGTACTTCTCTCTTTAATATACATTTCATTGTTATTCACATGATATAAATTGTTTTTTTCTCATATTATTGGTACATTAATTTTTATGCTTAATCACAACAAACATTTTTATCATTTCATATTAGATTTATTTATCACATGAAGCTCCCGGGATATAACACAATACTAATCTATACTATATTATAATACATTTCCCAAGGACCTATTAAATTTAAGTTGTACAAGTATAATTGCTTAGAGTACAACACACAATGCATATGTAAACTACTTTTTAAGGGCAAATATGTCTTTTACATAATACTCACACATTTGCCCCCTCAACTTTACTCAAATTTTATTTATTTAAATTAGGGGTGCTTAACGGGTCGGGTTCGCGGGTTTGCGGGTCCAAACCGACCCGAAAATTTTACATGAACCCGAACACGACCCGAACCCGAAAATTCTGAAATACATGTGAACCCGAACCCGACCCGTTTAACTTGATTTTTTTTTATTTTTCCAAACGAGTGTATCAAAGTTAAAATTTTACTGCAAAAAACACTAACATATATAAAACGTGTATCTTTTATTTATAAAAATCTCATACCAATTTCTATTTTAAGTTATAAGTGTAGTATAAATACCTAACCAATTTAATTTATAACATAAAACAAATTGTTAAAAAACAATATATAGTATATAATTGGTTAAACAGGTCAACCCGCCAACCCGTCCGGGTTGACCCGAACCCGAACCGTTTAGTTAAACGGGTTCGCAGGTTCAACCCGAACCTAACCCGAACTCATTTAGACTAAACCCAAAGCCGCTAATTTCGTGTTAGGTTCAGGTCGCGTTTTCGGGTCGTGTCAGAAATTCCCACCCCTAATTTATATAGTAATTACACTTTTGCACCTTTATTTTAACCAACTACCACCCACAATTTTTAAACGTCCATAACTTTTTCATACGTTAATTTTTTCTTAATAGTATTACACTGTATAAACGAGCATTGTATTCTCTTTAATTTGAATATAGCATTGTTATAGTGTTTTTTAATTTAAAAAAGGATATGTTAGGGCTAAACAATAACTGAAACGAAAACGAACCGAAATCAACCAAGGTATCTATCTTTTATATCTCCATTTCATGTATTTATATACATCCATTTAATGTATTTTTATGAAAAAAGGATTTAAACCCAAGTTTTGTTTTGGTTATTAATAGATTCGAACCGAGAATCGAGCATCTAACTGATAATCCAAAATAATTAACCGAAAACTAACTGGTTAATAAAACAGATTAGCGGGTGACTTTGGTTTCAGCTAAGGCTAATACTCGAATGGAACTGAACCTAGCACCCCTGCAATGTCTATGTTCCCCGCCACATAGATTAAAAAAAGCTCGGCTTTTTTTTGTTTTTTATTTTTGCTTAAAACGCTTGAAAACATGTACATTACATGATTCAGAGTTTAGGAGGGAATTTTAAAAATTCTTAGAATGTACAGTGTGAGGGCGTGGAAAGGGGGTGTGAAGCCCCTCACGACAACCACACCACCCTAGGTCCAGCGTGGAGACCGGCGTGGGGCAGACCCATGGGATTTTCCATCGACGTGGCGCAACTGAGCTCGTGACGTGGCGGTTCTTTGTTGGATATGAGAAAAGAACCGTCAGTCCCCACGACTCCTTTAAAAAATCAAAAAAGAATTAATTTACTCTTATATAAACCCATCTTATCATTTACCCCATCATGAACCCACCGTCCAAGCCACCAACACTATCCGGCCGATTTTGTCCGTTCTTGTTCTTTGCCTCCAATGCTAAGGTGGATGCCACATGTCGTTCCATGCCTATTTAAGGCCATGACCACACCGTGTAGTAATAAATATGTAACTCCCTATTCCCCATTATCACCCTAATTCTTGCTAACCGTATCTCATAAATTATTATTATTTGTATATTCATGTGTTTGCACATGTAACTTTCCACTTCTTCATGATCACCCAAATTTTTTTGCTTAGCGTATCTTACAATTAGTGCTATGTATATATTCATGTGCTTGTACTTCTTCTAGCACATAGGATTCGAATGTTTCGATTGTGGTTAATGCAGTTCAAGCTCCACTAATAATTATGCCACACACCAAGACAAATATTTTGATTAATTGATTATGACTTAATCAAACCGATATACATATGTTTCCCGTCGCAGCGCGCGAGTAGCCCACTAGTAATAAAACAAACATTTAAATCTAAACTAGAGTTTGAGTTAAGCCCGCGCTCCGCCGCGGGCAGCAATTGTTCCGCAACGGTATCGGTTTGTTTCGTTTAAAGTGTTATGCAGTTCGAAGCGTTATTACAAAGTTACAATCAGTGTAATGGCAATTTCTGGCTAATGGTCTGTAAAATTAAGGATCACTAAAAGATCACAGGCTATATTTTAGAATCACTAAAGGGTCACTGGCGCGCACTACAGCGAAAACCCGTTTGGGCGGGGAACTTCGCAACGGGCTCGAAATCAAAACGCGGATAGAAGACACTTCAAACACATATTTGAAGCTGAACATAGCAACATTAGGTATGCGATAATGTGCAGATTTAATCAAAAGACAGATTAAAGCTTCATTAAGTTGTTTTGTTTACTGGAGCTTTCAAGTTTCAACATCTGGGTGTTAGAACAGATGTAGTCAAATTACTCATATTAACATTACCCAAAGCTTCCTTTTGGATGCAGGTAACTCCTAAAAAAGAAACATGAAACAAATAAGGGATATACGATCAATTTCTTAAAACAAATGAACTATATTACGAGAATTATATTTAACAATTTCGTAACAGAGTGTTCTCTCACATTTTGTTTTGTTTGCTCCCTAAAAATTTGAAAGTTGTCTCTATGTTATGCCGATAGCTATTGATTATTTTCCTTCCAAATTCTTTCAATGATTGAAAATCTTGATATCATCTTTAGAACAATCCAGCTTCTTATAACATACAACAAAGACCATTCAACTTAAATAACATATTACAACTTATTTAATTAAAAGTCTACCAAGTCAGTGACTAAATAGAAATAAAGTTAAAAGACTTCAAAGTATGGTAGTACAACTTCACTTAGTCATAATGCAATGATAGGTGCAATTTGGAACCCACACCGTCTCAAAATATATGGCACACATATAGTATAAGACTATTAGTTGTGTCAAATCCCATTATATATCACTGATAAGATGATGGCAATCAAGAACAGTTATGATAGTTTCTATGCTTAATATCAAAATTCCTCTGCTTCAAAGAAATATGTCAAGCATTTCAGTTATGACAGCTAACAATTGATAGCTACAACCCTTTGAATGGATGAGACGGATCGGAATCATTGCGTACCAACAACGACGACAGAGATGAGAAAATCAAAGGACTTACAATCTGAAACCCTCCGCCAGTCTTCAAAATATATCGTTTTCTCTCCGGCAAAAAGCGGCCTGCGTGCAGATGATAGATTTAGCGCAGCAAGAGCGATTCAAGCAAATGGTTTTTGTGGGGGAACAATTTAGGGTTCTGGTGACACAATCGTGGACTAAGAAGGCCGAGGTTGGGGTTGCGATAGCTAATGTTGAATATGGTTTCTTGAGGGATATGTTTAGGGTTCCGGTTCCGGTAGTACTAACTAAAGCAGAGGGTGGCAAGTGGCAAGTGATAAGTGTGGCGTATAAAGAGAGACTAAACAAAAGCAAAATGTAACTCTTGTAATTTGCGCTATATCACTTGTAAAACACTGTTCAAGTGTAAATGCTTTAATATAGAGATAATTTGAATTTCATAAATATTTGACGCAAACTAGAAAAAGATTTCATCCTAACCCGATCACGTTTGATCAATATTGACTTTCTAATTAAAAATAAGGAAGTGGCCTTTTTTTAAGATATCCATTTTTTTATCTCCAATCCAGATATTTAAGTTTATTAAAACTAGCAGGGAATTCACGCTTTGCAACGAAGTAATAACATGACAACATTATAAATAATAGACATTTGAATTTAAATAAACACATAAGGATTATTTTCTTTCAAATTATAAAATCTAATAAATAAAGTTATAAATCAATTAAGTTTTCATTTCTTATTACATTATAATTGGTCAAATGCTATAATGTCTTGCCAAGAATCGTACTAACCTAAATATATGTTTACACGAGATCAAATTTTGTGAATTGTTATGGTTTACGCGTTTTCTGTATTTTAGGTCATTGCTCAGTTTCAAATTCCTTGCCATTTTCATACTCCAAATAACTGAGTTCAAATCATTATTATGAAAAAAATATCAAATGAAATCTTTTATAACTTGGTAAAACTCAAATTTATTTTGTGCAATCACCTACACGTTATACGTGTGATAAGAACTGCAAGTTACTTATGATGTATGTCGACGATGTGTTTTGAGACCGATATAATAACACTAAAACTGACTTTTTAGTCACAAACAATCATTAATCAAATACAAAAACAGTTATAGAAACATATGCGACCAAATTAACATTCTTAATCTAATCATAAGTTTTCAAACAACCAAACAAACAAAACAACTATTGACAATAAGTTACTAACGAGTTATATAAAATTTCTAAATGACATCACTCATCGATACTTTCATCACCCTCTAGACTATCACCTTGAGATTGTCTAGATGTGCTTGATAAAAGTAGGCATGATATTATTCTCAATTACTGCTTGTTCCATAATTGCACATTTACTTGTAAGTAGGATGCTTTTCTTTTTTAGTTGTACCCATTGTGTTATCAACAATAATTGGATCACAACCCACCCATGCAAACGAATACAGTTTCCTCCAAGTACATTCTCAATATCGACTTGTCGCTTATTGATTCCACGGTATGCTGGTTTCTCAACTCCATCATTTCTTCCTTTTAGGAAAATAAAGAAAACAAATACAATAAATTAACTTTTTACCAAATAATGAATACTTAGCGGTAGAAAAGAAAAAAAAGGTAAACTTACATATATTGCAGCCGCATTTTTAGATATCCAACCTTTTGCTAAGCGGCGAGAGCGAGGACAAATGGACAGATGGACGCAAGGTTATTAAGAGAAGCAAGTTATTCTAGTACCGTCGTGTTCTTTGCCACTGCACACCAATAAAAGCACAATTAAAACAAGATAATACCTTATTGATCAAAAGCTCTTAAAAAACTTGTATGTTTTTAACAAATAACAACTAAAAGAAGATAAAATAATTACTATTACTGTGGACAACAATACATGAAAGTCACAAAAGTTAACTTCACCATCCCATAAATTAAGCATTAAGCATTCCAGTCGAATGTAGAGATGGTTGTAGTGAGAATCAAGTTTGATTAACTATTTAACAATTATTTTTTGTAGGATGGCAATTAAGTATAGTTAACATACCATATAATAATTCTGAAAGCTTCATCCTCTGATAAAATCGAGCGCAAATGCATGGTCCTCCACAAGACTATGTGGCAGTCTTCCTCCCCGAGTCGTATACCTTGAGAATAAATATATAAAATAAAGATGACGAGACATTTAGATACCAACCCGAAACAAATGATTTGATATTTCATTCGCAAGCATCTGGCTAGATTGCTGGTTGTGTGACGGGTCATACAGTACTACACAATTGCTTGCGTGCAAGTGTGTATTTAACTTACTTTTACCAGCATCAATATATATGAAATAGGTCTGTTTTACACTAGACAACTCACTGGTTTATTTTTGAAATCAAACTATTAAACTAGGGTCTTTCACCTAATGATAATATCAAAATGTGGACGAAAGCTGATCTGAAACACGACTTGTGGGTGTACCATTTTTACTCCTAATAATAATATCAAATGTGACGAAACCTGATCATTGTCACATAAAATAACACCTAATGATATCATGGCAAACACTGAATATATGCCCGAATATTAGACATAGACATGAAATCAAGATCTGAAAAAAGATTTCTTAAAAACTATGGGATAGAGTCTAAGCGGGATCAAATGTTAGGATAGAGTCATGCTATTATATATGGCGTTAATGAAATGGATTCGTGTAATTAACGACTAGGTGCAAGATGATGATATGTGTTCAAATGCGTTCAGTTTACAAAGAAAATATTGAAGTTGTGACTCGGGGTGATAATGAAAAACTACAAATGTTGATAATCCTGATAAAATTATTACTAATGATGACGAAGTGTTGATTCTTTTTACAAAGAGACAACTAGATGGGTAGATTTTGACTGATGAATTTCAAGAGGCAGAGAAGCTAGGTTACAAATTATGATGTAGGTGATAGTGTTATTCCCTATATACTAATCTCTATATATAACGCCCAAGGGAAAACCCTTATAACACATCAGAATAATTATGTCCTTCAAACTAGACACACTCGACGTATGGACACGATTTTTTGCAACTTCATATTAAAGTTATTCAGTGGATGGAAAGAGTTCCTCGGTATAACATATAGGTTATTTGGATATCCTTTGAGAAAAGGGGCATGAGAAAAGACTGACCAAGATTTTTTTTGAACGGCGATATTTGTATTAAAAATATAGAAACCAGGTCAGCATGAAACTACAAAACAAAGAATACAACCTCACAATTACAAAACCACAAAATCACATCACGGATGTTAAAATCACACCACCTATCCCAATTAATATTTTCATATTTGTATATACTCGTTATCCAAAGGTAAGAGTATTCCTTAATAAGATTCTTCGTCCGGGTAAAGAGAATGTGCATTGAACACCTTTTTCGGTTCTTGCCTTCCAGATCTCCCAAACCGCAACCAAGAGAACAATTCCAATGATCATCTTCCAACTTTTAGAACCTCATCTCTAAAGTCGACCCAAGAAGTTGTTGCACTCACACAAAAAATGAATTAAGGAGTTTAATGAGGGGTCACTGGTCATGGTCAAATCATTGTGCAATGTCATTAACTTATTTATCAAGGAATGCATGTGAAACTATGGAGGGTTGGGGAGTATTTATAGTAAAATGTACAGACCAGATGTCGACCAATATCATATGTTGTTGATGATAATTTCAGTGGACAACGACTATAAAGCCTAACAAAAAAAAACTCACCGAATTTATTTTAACAATTTCCAAAAGATCACCGACGACACGCTCTCATAAGTACAAACTCCTTGACTATGCCAAAAAATTCAGGCACGAAATCACATCTAAAATCTGATACTTGAAATTCATCATTTTTTTTCTATAGGTAATCGCTGATACATTTTATATATATATATACAATTACTAGATTTCTTTGTGAGATTTATTGTAGCTATCTCAACGGTGTAAAAGCTTCCACGAGTTCTATCTCTCTATCTCAACGGTGTAAAAGCTACTACGTGTTCTATCTCCACTTATTTCATATACGAACCCTATTCTGGCCAATCTAGATCTCTGTCCTTCCTCTCGGTTTTCTATCTTTGTTCTCAGTGTTCTTGGTTCCAGTCACCAGTGATTGTTGTTGCTGGTTGGTTTCAACCCATCTTTGGCGGCGGGTTCCGGTTAATCGGCAGAGACAGAGAGAGGAGATGGGAGATGGAGTGACAAATGAAAGGAGCTTTCATATACGAACCCTTACCTGGAACTCACCTTGCTAATATGAATCTTGGTTATTATGAATTTATACGTTCTTTTATGCTCTTATTGCTGATGAACCAACTTTGACGTCATTAGTGACGTTTTACCAGTGTGTTTTGTGGCTTCTTAAACCCTATTTCGGGTATGTTAGCCGGTCATTTGTTGCTCCGATGATGTTCAATGGTGTGCTTTATGGATTTTTTTTTATAAAATGGTGGCAAAGTACAATATTTTTGTGCAATTAGTGTGTGTCAGGGTTGCATTTGTGCAAATGGAGAATCCGCAAGTTGAATTTGCGGATTATGCTTACGTGGACATCAAAGTAGGGAAAGGGAAGGTGACTAGGAAGGAAGGGAAGGTGTTTTTTGAGGTGGCATTGAATCCGCAAGTTCAACTTGCGGATTTACTTTCTCTATCTAACACATTCTTTCTCTCCCTCCCACACACACACTCTCTCTCTCTATATATATATATATATATATATATACACCTTCTCTCTCTAAAAAAATACATTCATCTCTGATGGTAGAATTAAGAAAAAGAGGTTGATGCCCAACTTTGTAAAACGCATCAACACTATGGCAGCTAGAGATGAAGAAGGAGATTTGGTGCCGGTTGTTGATGAATCATGTCGAATACCGGGTTGATGTTGTCTGGAACAAGAAAACATGTGCATTAATAGTGTAACCCTTATCCATTTTTAATAACTGTTGATGTCCATTTTTAATCCGCAACCCGTGGTCTTTCATTTCCGGCCACCTCCCAGAGATGAATCTACACCTGGCAAAGGCTTCTCTCTCTGTCCCTGATGATCTCTATAGCTAGCTTATCTGAGATTTGAACTGAGTTTTGCTATAGAAAGATGAGGGTTTTTTTATGAGTAGGAAAATATGAAAAATGTAGGTTATAAAAATCAGTCCAGGGTGTTTGGCGGTTCTGTTATCGTGGGAGTGTCTTCTCCCGCCATTGTGTTTCATGTGTTGTGATATTATTTCTAATTTGAAGTTATACCATGTTCTTTTTTAGAAGAAGATGAAAGATTGAAAGTCATGGCCCAATAATATTGTAGGTTGTTGTGTGATGTGTAGAGTGAGATGGACTAAATGTCGTCACGGTGATGATGACTTGCTGTTAGCGCATTAGGTGTGATAGTAGGGCAGTCGTCCACTGTAACTTCCTTACGCGCATTTTTGCCTGGTCCTAGGTGTCATGTCCAACCACCTTTGCCTTTGTGCCTACCCGTACAAGTAAAGTGATTGATTTGTGAGCGCCTGCAATGCTTTGGTGTTTGTAATAATGATAGGTATATGACTGTCTGTGCTAACGGTTTTCCGGGACGATGATGACGTCTTTTTCGCACGTTTGGTGTGACGGCAGGGCATTTGCCCATTGCAACCACACTCTCTTTTTGTCTAATGCCCTGTCATTGTGTCCGATCTGCTTTGGACTATCGTTGTAATCGCTTTGCACGCTCTTTGTCTGAGCCTTCGCATTGTGCCTGGTCAGATTTAAGCGTGTTAAGTTTCATGTATGATGAGTTGTTGTTGGCATGTTGTATCTGATGGCAGGGGGTTTTATTCGGTGTAATTGCCTGACGCGTATTTTATTCATGTCCACTCGGCTTTAAATCTATTAAATACTGCAACTTTGGTTGTGATTGGCCTTTTACTGCGTCAATCCGTACAAGTTATTTATGCATCTCTTTTTCATTGCAAAAAAATCATGATGTGCTTGTTGTCTAAACCCATTGAATATGCCCCTGTTGTCCGTGCTTTTTAGTTTTTTGAAATTCAGGTGATGATGACACATCGTTGGTTTTTGTTTGGCGTATGGTTCACTAATGACATTGCGCCTAACCTGTGATGGCGTCTTCATTTTGGGATACTAAGACCACAACAGGTTATTTTCTTTTTTTTCCCGTCTAGTGCTATGACGTTCGCTTACGTCCTTTATTTATGGCGCTAATTGCAAACGTACATATTTTTTTTTAAGATGGATATGGTTGCACGTTAACAATTTTTGTATACACAAGCAGCGGAAAGTTGTGTATGACTTTTTATCTTAGGTAAACCTTAATTTATCCCTGTAAATTCTTCTTTTTAGTCATGTTAATCCTATACTTTAACCTTTATCTTACGATCAGATCAATGGTTTTCCTTTTCTGGAATGGAATAAATCAATACATGGGTAGGTATTCAAGAGGCACACTTCCTTCCATTCAACCCTACCAATAAGAGGATAACATTGAGATACACAATATATCATGTCAGGGGGTGCTACTGAACAAGTAAATTAGCTTATGTACATACACTTTTTTTTAACAATCATTAGTAACTAACCAACTACATATCCAGGGTCGGTGTCAACTTAGGATGAAGGGGACGACCCTAATGTTGTGTTGGTAAAGCCAACTTCTTGGGTTTCGGGTGGAGAAAAGCGTGGCTTACGATCCCTTATAATAGCATACTAGGTTTGATAAAGAGAATTTTAAAAACAAAAGATCTTGCATTGAGCTTTTGCTTATATACTAATGTTTTTAAACATAAAGTCCCTGAGGGAAACAATGAAAGCCCAGGAGGTCCATGAGAGTTTATTTGCCTCGTGCCTCTCTTTACCCGCTAAGCCATGACAAAGCAGCATCGACTAGAAGGGCTTTCAACCTGAGAGTAAATGTAAAAATGATCGCAGTTGTGGGTTCTTTAATTATCTTAAATGTCACATCTATCAAAGGAAGTTACCATTTTTTCATAAGCAAATTCATTCGATACTCACCTAATTGTCCCTTTTATTTTATATGCTCGGCTCTTCAGAAGCATATCTCATATATTTCGCCAATTTCCCCAACTTACCGTGTTTATTTTTTTGGACCCACCACTTTGAAATCAAATTCAATAGTTTGTTATGACACTTGCTTTAGCTTCATGTATTCTCAGGTCATTGGACCAGAACAAAGTCGAGAGAGGCGAATCACCAAAAGCTTATGGGCCATGCTACGTGTACATCAAACTGACCGTCCGATCATCTTGCAACGGTGCAATTACCTTTTATGTTTCTGTAAATGGAGCTTGGTATTCTGTTCATTCGAATAGGGAAGCTAAGTCTTATATTTTGATGAAATAGTCGTACCACTTAACAAAATGCTTGCCTTAACAACCGGTTTATATAACGCAACGCATGTAACGCACGGTTCAATCCGTCGCGTGTTAGAAAACTTACATTGAAATCAAAGACAAATCATCAACGTGAACTGGGCTTATGTTTGACATAATTCCCTTAAACAAATTCGCGGTCGATTCCTAGGGTACACCAGTTCTAAACAGTGGTGGTGCACTGCTAACACCCTGAAAATCAGTTTCGCTTAATCATGCCACTTTGGCATGATTAGCAAATAACAAAACGAATTAAATAGTAACGCGAAACGACCTATCAACGAATAAAACGGGAATTTGGTTATAAGGAATTAACCCCGTTAGTTTTTTATTATCTAAATTCGGTTAAAACCGATGCAAGAGACTATCCTAGTAGACGTTTAATCTAATAAACATGGAAATGGAAATTGAGGGACCTAATGTGTTATGTGTGCAAAGTAGAGTATGGATAATAATAAAAATAAAACTTGGTGGAAATTTGGTCAGGTGTTTTCATCGACCAAAACACCTACAACACACACACACACACCTTCAACTCAAGAAATCTGCTCAAACCTTCAAATTGAAAGGGAAATCTCAAGCCAAATCAATGCATGTTCATGAAAAAAAATCCCCATAGAAATCTGATTCTAAGGTATGTTGTAATTTTTGATTGGTGATGAATTCTTGTAAGTGGGTTTCCTTGATGTTAAACTAAAGAATAGGAAATCTTTTGATAAAAGGTGTAATCAAGGTTTGTAAGCATGAAGAACCAATGAACTAACCTAAACATGGAGGAATTCTAGGCAATTAGCTAAGTTGTAAAGAAAACTATATGCTTGGAAAGGTGGGTTTAGACCCATATGGTAAAACCCCCAAAAACTTCGTGTGATAAATTGGTTATTATGCTTGTTGAATGAACTTCCATTGCCAAAGTATGGTTAACACTTAACAATATAACTTGAGGTTATGTGCTTAGGTAGAATGATAATTTGTCATGATCTTAGTTTTGAGAAACTTAAGCACATAAGGTGTTTGAAGAAATGCTTGAAAGAGAAACCAAATGTGTGAAAACTCATGATACGAGTTAGTTAATTGATATAATGACTAACATGAGTTAATCTTGAGTATAGTGAAGTGATCTCGTCAAGCTAGGTGGAGGCTTGGAACAAATTGGATCAAATGAGCTAAGAGGGTTCATGGAATGCACAAATGAGGCCGAGGTAAGTGACTTAGCTTAAATAAGTCTCTTTGATACTAAAGGATTGTGTAATTGTTCGATAGTCATGAAAAGATATTGTCAATGAAGAATAAATTCATATTCATAAAGATGGACTATGGGATATGGGATTCTAGCTTGTATTGGGCTGGAATCGCCTAAAATGGAAGAAACTTGTTAAGCTTGGGTTGGGACGCTTAATTTTATAATTTGAGTATTTTCATAAACAGGACAAGAGTGGATAATATCACTTGGGCAAAAGATTTGAAATTAAAACCTATGGGTATTTTCATAAACGGGTCAAGTTAGGTTAATAACACTTGAACAAAAGGTTTGATATTCGAAGCATTTAGATATTATAAATGTTGACGGGCCGATTGGTGGTGGAACACCTTTTGGATAACCGGATATTAATATGTGTGAATTGAGAATTTCATTTAGATATTATAAATGTTGTCGGGCCGATTGGTGGTGGAACACCATTTGGATTCCCGGATATTAATATGTGTGAATTGAGGATTTTCACAGGATAATGAATAAACAAAACGGGCATGTGATGCCGATGGAACATGTAGGTGGTTCTAATGAAATAGGAATGGGTCAACGCTACCGGGTAAGTCTGTAGTGTAAAGTAGAGCCATGGGCGAGTAAATGCGGGTGAAAACCACCGACATGAAATGTGGTGTTAAATCGGTGAGTCGAATTGTATAATGTGTCAAATACGTGTTAATGCGCCTATATGTGACTTAAAAGGATAAAATTGTGAAATTGATGATACACTAAGTCCGTAAGGGCTTAGAAGTTTTAAAATAAGACATTGAGTCGAAAACATTGGATTTAAAACAAGAAGTGTTGCCATGGATGGCTAAATTGAAAGATTTAGCTAAAAAAGGGTATTTTGGGAATTTAAGGCTTTACTAAGAGTTAAATTTAAGAACCGGGTAATAATGTAACAAACCAGTTGATGTTTTTAGTTAAACAAACGTTCAATGGGTTGACAATGTGATTGTTATGCCTTTTGAACGGTCAAATAAGGCTTTGTATAATCCATGGCCTTAACGGTCGTTTTGGGTAAAAACAACATAAGCATCGAATAACCGAAAAGGTGTATTTGATTGTGAGAAATGGTATCTTACAAGCATTATAATATGGTATCAATGAGTCCCCAAGTTTCTCTTGAATAGCTTTGAACATAAGGAAAAAAGAGCAGCCAAAAATGGGGAAAAACAAGCAGAAACACGAAATTTCAGCCAGTGTCCAGCGTAAGCTACGCTGGCAGCGTAGCTTACGCCAGACCCTCTCGCAAAACTTTGTCCAGTGGCCAGCGTAGCTTACGCCAGGCCTCTCGAGAAATTTTACCTAGTGAACAACGTAGCTTACGCTGGAAGCGTAGCTTACGGCGGGATGTAATCCCAAAATATTTGTTTTGCCATCCAAGCTCGTTCGTTTCCGTTTTGACGCGTATCAACGTGTTAACTATTTAAAGGTGTTATAATCAACATAACTAACCATTATCTATGTAATGGTGCTAGGTATACCTTTGATGGAAGTTTCGGAACAAGGATCAAGTCACGAGGAGAGCCGAACACACTCGAACACCTAAAAGCTTCCGCATTTGGTTCCCGTTTTAAAAAGAAAAACTTTATACAGGTTTTAGCAACCAAATAGTGTATTCAAAGTGTTATTTCAAATGTTGAAACTTTAAATTGAGTAATTTTTTCTTGAAAGGATAAAAGTTTAATTGGGGAATGGTTTTATTTAAGGCCTAATCTCATATTTTAAGTGTTGATTACACATTTACGGGTTAGGGTCTTACAAGTGGTATCAGAGCCATTGGTTTGAGGGATCCAAGTGTCAGGAAGGATACTTGGACTCAAACTGTGCGCTAAAGGTGTTGAAGGGTGTTCGGTTCATGGCTTGATCAAGCAATCCGGTAAGTATGACCTGAAATAACAATCCAGTTCAATCAGAGATTGTTATAGGTAAGTAATAGGGATATCATATGATTGCAAGTTGCCTCTAATTCATGGTAAAAAAAAACGGTTAGGTGGCACGGGGACTAGCCAAGTATTAACTTGGGCAACAACTATCTTGAGTGACAAGTATTCTATTATTACTATTGCAATGGTGCATATTAACAATGAGATGTCATGCTGCTCATCAATTGAAATTGTAAGTGTGACAGGGATGGGAACACTGTATTCGATCAAGATGGGATCGAATGAATCACCCAACAAGGTTGGTGAAGGGTTCGGAGCACAACTAATAGCATTCTCGCTAAGGACCACGTCAAGTAACGATTCATACTAACGGATCGATAACAAAAGGGAACATAAGGGCAAGTATCAATCAGGTACACACTCTAAATCATATTAAGTGTATTAGTATGCAATCATCACATGACGAGTGGTAGTTGCATACGCAAACAAGAAGCTAAATGGAAAAGAGCCTTATTCACAATAGTGAAAAATAAATGCTCAAGGTAACCCGAGCATAGAAATCGGGATGGGGAGTGATCACCCAAGCAAATGTTTAAAATCAAAGGATGCTAGAGTCAGATTGTAGTCATGCCAATGAGTATGATCGCACAAAGTTTATGAAATAAAACACATTGTTTTGTACCTAATAAATAAAGGTGAAAACCGATGTTAACTAAATATTAATAAATGGTTTTTACCAAGTAAAATACGGATGCAAGCATGAGCTGAAACTTTGCTTACATAGAATATGATGTACCAATCCTAAACGAGTCCATGTGTACCATATGCGGATTGCTTACCCTGGCCAGGTAAGTGTTAAACATATGATACTATGGGTTTCTTACAATTGATACATATACATCCTATGTAGCAGGGACTAAGTAAGTGCGAGGTGTAGGGAGAAAAGAAAATGAAATCATGGATTAGACAAACATGGTCTAGAGGGCCATGACTACCTAAGAGGCTTGTGAAATCCATATATTAACCACTAGTAAGAAACCCGCGCGATGCGGCGACTTCGTTTTTGTTAGTTTAAATTCTATCGTGATGTATTATACAACAATTTTTGTTAGTTTTCTTATTCGTAAGCATTGGTGTAGTTTATATATATCATGATTCTTACAGATCCCAATTAAATAAGAACAAAATTCATAGTGTGATTGTTAGAAAAGTATCAACGGTTGATGCATATCCATGTTTATTTGGCAAATATATAATGATGTAAGTTGCAAAAATTAGTATGTGGGTTTGAAAATTTTATTGCTAGAAAACAAGTTGCACAGAGGTAGGGGTGTTCATAGTTCGGTTTAAAACCGTGAAACTGATGTGTGAAATGTAGTAAATAAATCGGTCAAGTTTTAAAAATGGAAAAACCTACAAAACCACACACTAACGGCAAGTGTACCGGCAACCTCTTAGTTTTTTGTATTTAAATATTTATATAATTTCTTCTTTGAGCTTATACGATTATATGACTGCTCAGTGGAAAAATATGGGTCTGTATATTTTCAGATGTACCAGTTACAATAAGGCCCGCAGAGACACGTATGGATTTAGGTAAAGGCTTTCCCGAATATTGGGTAGTTGTTGTTAAACCAGGTCGAATCCTTTATGAAATGGGTAGGGTGACATAAAATATAGCCCGAAGGGCTATTTAAATAGCAGCGTCCAAAATGCCTATACGAGCTTAATTCATCATTTCGAATAAAAAAGAAATAGGCCTAAAAATAGCAGGTGCAGGTTTCTTTTTTTGAACAAAAAATATTTATTTTTTCTTCGACCTTTGTATTGTGAAATACAGATAAAAAAATGATATGATCAACCTCAGACCCATTTGAATGTAGCAGATACAGTGGGGCTCAAGAATTGATGTGTAAGGTATTCTGTAGACCTTGTTTTTGCATATGTATTTGATTCTTATGTTTTTTGTATAGGTATTTGATTCTCATGTCATTTGTATGTATTAGCTTCAAATGTTTCATATATATATATATAACTCTAATTTACTTTAAAATAATTTAAATATTGAAAATATGAAGTTTTATAAGCATTTGCAGTGTAGACCAAGATTACTTATTTAAACATCAACCAAAACTTCGTAGTTTTAATGTATATTTCATTCCTTGTTTTGGACAAGTTTTTATTAAGGCTAAATTAGCTTAAACGGTGAAACAAAACCAAAACCAAACCATTAGAAACGGTTCCGTTTGGTTCGGTTTAACTTTCTATGTTTCGGTTTCCATTAATAAAAAACCATTACTAACAGTTTGGCTTACGGTGTAACCTAAAAACCGTTAAAATCGGAGCGTGAACACCCCTAAATAGAGGTAACTCCTTTGTTTTTTATAGGAAGTTTCATTTTTGTCTTTTATATTGTGGTTAAATGAAATGCTCTTGTAAACGATTTTTGGCTAATAAAAACACTTGCTACTTAAAGCTATATGGTATATAAGTTTTTGTAGATGTAATTAAAATGATAAAATAAATATGTACTCGTTAATAAAAACTTGATTAACTACAAATGAAAACGTATACAAGACATACTAACAAGGTATTGAACGTATGGGCAGGCGCTGTTATATTATATACATGTAACTAAATGAACCGAATACTTTATTGGCCAAATACACCAAGCTAAACATGATAATAGATGGTTGGTCATCAAATAACTTGTACTTTTTTACACAATATGGTAGGTGAAAGGTGTGACTTCACGGGAGAAACTCTTGTTTGAGCTTTGGATAAAGCAATTACCCTTTCTGGTGTTTGATCATTTTTCATCAAAGTTTGTCAGCTACAGTGATGGGGCAGATTAACTTCAAATACATTTTATAGGGGGCAGTCTGCCATCTACAAACGTGAGCAGAACATTTTGTCTTGTTTGACCCTATTTCATCAACCATTTTAGGAACACTTGCAGTATGCAGAGGTAGTATTTCGTTACTGTGAAAGAGATTTAAAGTAAACAATACGGATAAAAAGCCAAAATGGGTATGAAGGATACTGGCAAAGCAAGAGATGGGAAAGAAACCTTAAAATACATTTACATTTTTTGTTATATAGTAAACTAAATATAAAACAACTTAAGAGCTTAATGAGTCATAAAATCGAGAATTCTTTTAGGAACAGGTTCTGCATTATGTAGAAACAATTTCAGAAAAAGTAAAAGAAACAGGTTTAACACAAGATTCTTTAAAAGATCTATATGCATATGCTCAACCGTACTCACCCACCCACTTTGACTCGATTTCCGCTTACCCACCTCTAGCCAGTCGATGAGTTATGCTACATTTAATTACCTTGCATACAGGTCGTCGAGGATCTTGACACCTAAAGTATGGAAGCGACTCGGGTCATCCATTTTTTTGGGCTTCTGGGTTGATTTGATTATATTTTTTTATTCCTGAAAGATCAGATGGGTAAACAAATGAACTAAACAGAATGTATTTCATTGAGCAACATGGATCATTGAATTAAACATAATAATATAGACAAAAAAAATTAGTTTTTGTAGTTAAATTTTTATATGATTTAAAGATGGGTTTAGCCCTTAAAAACCTGCATGCGTGATGTTCCATCCCAGCAACATGTTGGCTGCAAACAGACATAAAGGATTAGCTGACACCCCTTAAAACTTAAATACCAAATCCCACCATGATATGTCACCTAAAAACAAATAGCATGTACTAAACGCTGATTACTTCACTAACATACCAAGCTGAATTAATAATGATGATATCTAGAGAAAAAGAAAAATTGCCATTTACTTCACTATGACATTTAATTCACTAACATAACAAGACCCACCATGACATGTATTCTTCCACTACTCTTGTGAAAAAGAAAAAAGTAAAAAAAAATACAGATTTGAATCCTAAAATGGGTCTAAAGGAACTGCACAAAGCAAAAGTTTGGTTAGAAAAACCTTAAACAAATTCAAATTTTTATCTTTAACAACTGGAAAGAAAAAACATGGAAACCATAAATTGAAATTAAAATTTAAAAGAATAAATAAATGATGGTACAAACCTCAATATCAACAGAATGGGAAGAGCTCTGCTTTGATCCCAGCAGGCCCCAAGAGGATTGTCATGCGGTGGTGCACTAGGCCATTCCAAAGGCAAACATGTTCTCGTGAAAGAGCACTGGTAGGGATAATTCCAACCGTGCTTGAGCTGCTGCTAACACTATGATGGCTGGTAGGCGTCTGGATTGGGTTGCCTGCCGTAGTATCTTGTTAGAAAAAATTACGATTCATTTCATACATGTATGCAGAATACATATATCAGCAAATACTGATCTAACAAATTCATCTTAATTATAAGAAAATACTGGTTAACCTAAAGTCATAAATTGTAACTCTAAAACACATCTAATAGATAACAAATGAAAATAGAGGATTTTAACTTACAGTCAGTCGTCCATCTAAGCTTTGAATTTTCAATTGATTGTCGGATTTTCGAAAATTAACAGAATAAATGGCGAGGAGTAGGTCCAATGGTGCATAAGAATCTCGAAAAACAAAAATTTGTTTAGCTAATGGTTCAATAATAAAAGGGCTTACTTCTTTGGTAAATCTGCATCCTTTGTTGCATCACCAAGTGCTTTCCGGACTTCCTTCATACGCGCCTGAAGTTCTTTAATAAATCGAGCATTGCTTCTTTTTGCTGAAAGGGAAAGATAAAGTCTTCCCCTAATCAACTGATCCTTGAGATATCGTACGCGACTATTTGCCAAAACATGCTCATCCGGATTATTACCTTTGGTTTTTGCAAGTTCCTTTTTACCAACTTTCTGAGCCTGTTGATTAATTTCCTAAAAGACCAGACATTCAAACATAAATTAGGCCCACATAAGAAGCAAATTTTGCATTTTATGTGCGTAGCGCTATGTGGATCTGTCTCTCTCTTAGCAGCAGTAATTGGTCAACAGAACATACTGTTACCAGTCACGAAAGTAAATGACGATGACACCAGATTAAGATACAGAAATTATGGTGATAAACTGGTAATTTCCTAATTTCTAGTTAAGAAAGTTCATCATGAATCTTGTTCTTGAGGGTCTGCAATATATGATAATCCCAACAGAAAACAGTCCGTCATCATGAGCATGTTAGCAAGAAACGGTCAAAAAACACAAAGGCATTCACCAAACATCAAATTTGGCCTAATACGGGTCGTCAAATACCGTAAACAAACATTTCAAGATTTTTAAGTTATTATAAGCATATTTTATCAAATACTGTAGAACAAATATTCCAAAATGGCCGGGTTGGGTAACTGACTAACTGGGTAGTGGTCATATTATAAATGAGTCAAAACACTTTCGCATTTTTTTGTTTGGTGGTGTGTCGAATGGTGGTTATGGAAGCATCAACAGCAGCAGTCAAAAGATGATGGTGACGTTATTAATATACATTCTGGTCTTCATCTTTGGGGTTCTTACCATAATATATCAAAATTTTGATTTGTGTAGTGCGATTTGGGACTCTATATACTCTAATACCATGAACTACTTTACGCTACATTGACTAATTCTAATTAATGTTATCCACATAAATCAAGTTTCACAGATGGCAGGTAGCAAGATCAATGAAAGTGTCATCACAACAACAATTCCAGACACATATCAAAAAAAAAAAAAAAAAACCCTTACAACTTCATTGACTTCCAGTGCATGCACGTTCGACCTCGACATCACATTCTCCCCGTTGCTACCTTCACTCACTTCCTTCGGTTTACGAGTAAACTTCCTTGATGAGACTGTCACTGTCATCTTGAAACACGAGACTGGTATGATCTCCCTTTGCTTCTGAAATATCAGTGTCAAATTTGTCAAGTAAACCATATAATCAACCACAAAAAAAAAATCACCAAAGAAACCTTCATGAAGCTCTCTGGCTTTCCTAAATATTTCACCATCAGAATGTACACCAAATCCAGTCAAATTATCCAAAGAAACATCACCAACTGCTTCTTTCTGTAATGCAGATATATTTTACTTCCTAAATTAGTAACAAACTTAGGAATTCTTTTATTTTTTAAACGTCCAAAGAAGACAAGATCGTATAAGATCCAGCAAAGAACCATATACCGGTGTTTAGGCATTGGAACATCGAAAGAAGACAAGATCGTATAAGATCCAGCAAAGATCGAAACGTAATAGATTCATCATACTTGTCAACATATCTCACATTATCATCCTGAAAAAAAAAACATAAATTGTGACACATTTAAATAAAATAATGAGATTTTTGTCATTTTGACCATACCTTGAAATACTCCTGAAAGCATCTCAGTTTGTTTTTTGTTCCAACCATTTTGCTAGTTCCAACAAAGATGAACTGCATTGAAACCCAACCTAAAAGAACATCAGATATAATGAAAACAAATGTTAATGGGATGAAATGTCTTTGAAGCAAAATCTAAAGATTATCATGTAGTTGAGTACTAACTTGGACACACCCATAGTGAAGAATCCAAAAAAACGATATTTCTGCACACCAACAACTGAATCTTCTATAAACATATACCCACCTTATAATATCATAACAGTAATAATAAATCTGTAGTAACATGTTCAATAAGTAAATGATCTTAAACCTCAAATCTTGAGTGGGGTTCTGAGATTTCCACGTATTTATAACAACCCTAAAAATTAGTCCAACCAAAACTAAAGGAAGAAACTTACCTTCTTTAAACAGTAGGATAGATGTAACAGGAATAAATGAATAGGGTAATGAGCAAGCAGACGAAGAGGACGGTGGAGAGTAGGAGCTTTAGCTCTCGAACATTCCATCTCGATAAACATCTCACTGTTGTTCAGATTAGGGTCTTGAACATAGCTTGAGGTTTTTTGGGGTCAAATAAAGATTAGGGTTTACAAGGTCTGGATGGAGAGCGGCTAATGAAATGGGTAGGTTTGTAAGAAAGATTGAAACATTATATTGGATCCGGAAGAGGGAACGGGTCAAAAATACCCAACCAAAGATCCATGCGGCTTCACGAAAGCTTTGTACAATAAGCTTAAAATGCTTGTACATAATGCATTACAACTTAGACCCTTTAAAACTTTAAGAACTTTATGCTTTGAACCATTGTACAATATGCTTTTGAGACTTGTACATGGCAAATGACCATTCCTGCCCTTCCTATATGCTTATTAATATAGTATAGATAACTACGGTTTTGGTTAATAATTCATAAACAAGTGGACTTGGGCCGTGATAAAATTAGTAAGTCATAAGTCTTCGGATTAATGACATAAACAGCGGACTTGGGCTGTGATAAATCAGTAAGTCATAAATCTTCGGATTAATGACATAAACAACAGACTTGGGCCGTGATAAATCAGTAAGTCATAAATCTTCGGATTAATGACATAAACACGGACTTGGGCCGTGATAAATCAGTAAGTCATAAATCTTCGGATTAATGACATAAACAACGGACTTGGGCCGTGATAAATCAGTAAGTCATAAATCTTCGGATTAATGACATAAACAGCGGACTTGGGCCGTGATAAATTAGTAAGTCATAAATCTTCGGATTAATGAAAAAAACAACGGATTTGGGCCGTGATAAATCAGTAAATCATTCAACCCTAGGGTTAATGATGAAAAAGTGCAAACTGTGATAACATTACATTGTATAGTTGGTACAACCTAATGGAAACCGTGATAACATGGGAGATTAGTTAATACAATCCATTGTAATGTCAAATCTGTCAAATAGACACTGTTGTATTATGAAAGGAAAACCGACCTCAACAAATTGGATCAAATGAGCTAAGCGGGTCATGGAATGCATAAATGAGGTCGAGGTAAGTAACTTAGCTTAAATAAGTCTCTTTGATACTAAAGGATTGTGTAATTATTCGATAGTCATGGAAAAGATATTGCCAATGAAGAATAAATTCATATTCATAAAGATGGACTATGGGATATGGATTCTAGCTTGTATTGGGTTAGAATCGCCTAAATGGAAGAAACTTGTTAAGCTTGGGTTGGGACGCTTAATTTTATAATTTGAGTATTTTCATAAACGGGACAAGAGTGGATAATATCACTTGGGCAGAAGATTTGAATTTAAAACCTATGGGTATTTTCATAAACGGGTCAAGTTAGGTTAATAACACTTGAACAAAAGGTTTGATATTCGAAGCATTTAGATATTATAAATGTTGACGGGCCGATTGGTGGTGGAACACCTTTTGGATAACCGGATATTAATATGTGTGAATTGAGAATTTCATTTAGATATTATAAATGTTGTCGGGCCGATTGGTGGTGGAACACCATTTGGATTCCGAATATTAATATGTGTGAATTGAGGATTTTCACAGGATAATGAATGAACAAAACGGGCATGTGATGCCGATGGAACATGTAGGTGGTTCTAATGAAATAGGAATGGCTCAACGCTACCGGGTAAGTCTGTAGTGTAAAGTAGAGCCACGGGCGAGTAAATGCGGGTGAAAACCACCGACATGAAATGTGGGTGTTAAATCGGTGAGTCGAATTGTATAATGTGTCAAATGCGTGTTAATGCGCCTAGATGTGACTTAAAAGGATAAAATTGTGAAATTGATGATACACTAAGTCCGTAAGGGCTTAGAAGTTTTTAAACAAGTCATTGAGTCGAAAACATTGGATTTAAAACAAGAAGTGTTGCCATGGATGGTTAAATTGAAAGATTTAGCTAAAAAGGGTATTTTGGGAATTTAAGGCTTTACTAAGAGTTAAATTTAAGAACCGGGTAATAATGTAACAAACCGGTTGATATTTTTAGTTAAACAAGTGTTCAATGGGTTGACAATGTGATTGTTATGCCTTTTGAACGGTAAAATAAGGCTTTGTATAATCCATGGCCTTAACGGGTCGTTTTGGGTAAAAACAACATAAGCATCGAATAACCGAAAAGGTGTATTTGATTGTGAGAAATGGTATCTTACAAGCATTATAATATGGTATCAATGAGTCCCCAAGTTTCTCTTGGAATAGCTTTGAACATAAGGAAAAAGAGCAGCCAAAAATGGGGAAAACCAAGCAGAAACCACGAAATTTCAGCCAGTGTCCAACGTAAGCTACACCGGTTCTAAACAGTGATGGTGCACTGCCGGACTTGCACATTTGCCTGAAAGATAATTGAAACTTGGTTGCTATGTTTTTGTGTATGTGCGTTGCGAGAGTTTCTTAGTATATGTATCTATTCTCAAATGAGGCACAAAGCCTACTATGTATACATGAACCATGGCTAATGAAAAGTCTAACATAATTAAAGACTTAAATTTTCAACATCGCACGCCGCCGCAGCGCACGGCGGGTAAAATACTAGTTTCCAAACAAGTAGAATTTTTTTATTGTATAATTGTTATTAAAAGGGTCTTTTTAATTAAATCCCCCAACTTCTAAATCAACTCCTTAATCAAAGCGCCTCGCTTTGACCTAAGCGAGGCGCCTGGGTTATTGTTTTCAGGGAATCTCAGTCTTTATGTCTAATCAGGAAGTCAGGCGCCTCGCTTTGGCCAAAGGCTTTCTGTGGATGACAAACAACTAGTCGGGCAGATGACAGAGAATGATGTTCCCAAGCGTAGCATCTGGAGAATGCTCATTTCAAAGAACCCGGAGAAAAAGACTACCCTAAAAGGTATACACAATGCGGCTCAGTTGATGAATGCTGAAAAGGCAGACATTCCCAAAGGTGCAATGGAGCACCTCGAATACTTTCGAACGGGAGAGAGAATTCACTACTACACGCGTGCAGATGACACCACGAAGGCTCTCACGAATATTTTCTTCATTCACAAACATTCATTTACTATGTGGTGCGCATTCCCGCATGTGCTGATGAATGACGCCACCTATAATACAAACATGTACAATATGGCATTTGTTCAGATAGTGGGTATGGCGTCGACAAACCAGTCGTTTTCGGTTGCCCATGCGTTTATTTCTTCTGAGAAGATTGGTAACTACCTTTGGCTGTTGGAGAGGATAAAGTCTATGTTGGACAGCTGTATCGAGCCGCGAGTGATTGTGACCGACAGGGACCTTGCGCTGATGAACGCGTGTGATCAGGTTTTCCCAAATGCGTACAAGTATCTCTGCCGGTTTCATATCTCGCAGAATATTAACAGGAACAACAAGAAGGAGTTCACGGATAAGGAGTGGAAGGAATTTGTTCGAATGTTTGGTTGCTGTGTGACTCTACGACTGAAGCCCTATACGAATACAATTTGGGGCAATTTCATTCATATCTGGAAAAGATGGATCGTCTAGGTAAGTAGTTTTACATAATTACATACGTACTTGTTTACATACACACGCCTGACAAGTTTTGGTTATATTTTCAGACGTTTTTTACTACACGAAGAATAACTGGTTGGACCGGTACGTCAAAAGTTGTGTTGCGTGGACTAACCAAACGCTGAACTTTCGCCAGACCACTACCAACAGAATTGAGGGCATGCATGCCAAAATTAAAAGTTACCTTCCAGGCAATCGCAACTCGTTGTCGACAATTGTGAAGTACGTTGATCAAATGGTTGATAAGCAATACAGAGACATTAAAAAGGTTTTGAAGAAAGCCTAAGAAAAACAATGAACCACCACAAAAAGCAGCCATTGCTTGATAAGTTACTTCGGAAGGTTAGCAAACATGCTCTTCAGCTGATATACGAAGAGATCAACCGTCTTCAAACGTCATGCGCCGTTACCATAACACTTGTGGATGCCAGCTTTATAAAAGTTGTGCTTTGCCATGTGCCTGTCGTCTCGAGCAGTTACAACTTAATGGTAATTAATACTAGTGTCCATATGATTTTACTACATAATTTATTACATGATTTAACTTTATAACATATGTTATTGTTTCAGGTCAGGAAATCCATTTGTTCTCGATAGACGTGTTCTGGAGGAAGCTTGACTGAAGCGAAGACTGGTTGCGAAGATATAAATGTAGATAAGGTGTGGGCAGAATTAAAGGAAACAATTAATACAAAACCAGTTTTTGATACAAACTACCGCTTGTTGTGCAAAAGAAAACCCGTGGTCGTCCAACCAAGAAGCAGCAAGAACACAAGAGAGAACAATCTGCAAGAAAGAGCTTGCATATGCCGGTTGAAGAAAGTGGGTCCGACGAGGAGTTTGAATTTCCACGGCACAGCTCTTTCGTACCATCACAGGAGGACCTCGTACGACCTTCTCAGTCCCAGCCATGCCCTCCTTACGAGCTTCACCGTCACAGCTCTTACATACCTTCATCGTCCCAGGGGGCAGCATTTGGGATAAATTCTATTTCCCGTTGCTTCCGCGGACAAAAAAGTCAGAGAACTTAGTAAGCCAATATGGGGATAGAATTCCATCTGTGTTTCACCATATATATCTAAAATAACGGATGTGAAACCAGATGGTCATTGCGGTTTTCGAGCGGTAGCTGTGGGGTTAGGGATTGATAAAAATTCGTTTACGTATGTCCGGTCCCAAATGCTACTCGAGTTGCGCAATAACGAAGCCTTGTGGAGGTCAATCTTTGATTCGGAAAACGAATGACATTATAAGCGTTCTCTGCGAGAGTATTTCTTTTAAAGGGGTGGGAGAAGCCCCAGAATCGAAGTGGATGACGACGCCGGAGGCGGGATTTCTCATTGCACAGAGCTTTGGTGTTGTTTTTCATACACTCGACATTAAAGGTAATGATACAGTTTTTCCTCTATTTTTAGGCCCAAGGCCACCTATTCAAACGGTAGCAGATTGCTTCGTGGGCCGACATTACATCAACTTAAAGCTTGAAGGATCATATCCAATGCCTCCCCGAATAGAGTTTGGACTGCTTTTAGAAATGATGGTGGTGCGGAATGGGAAACTATGTTCAAAGATCAAATCGATAGGTACAAAGAATTAGTTTTCCCGAAGCGGGACCCCAATCAAAGTCCCGAAGTACAAGATTTAGATTAGATATGTGAAATTTGTAAAAATATTAAAACACTGTTTATGTTCTTAAAAATTGTATTGGTTGTGTTTATGTTTTTTAAAATTGTATTGGTTGTGTTTATGTCTTTTAAAATTGTATCGGTTCGACAGACTGCGGTTCGTTCACGGGCGGTCGGGTCGGAACAGTCGGTTCGTTAATGGGCTGGTCTGGTCGGAACAGTCTGGTTCGTTCACGGGCCGATCGGGTAGGAACAGTCCGGTTCGTTCACGCGTCGGTCGGGTCGGAGCATTCCGGTTCGTTAACGGGCCGGTCGGGTCGGAACAGTCGGTTCATTCACGCACCGGTTGGGTCAGAACAGTCTGTTTTGTTCACACGACGGTCGTGTCGGAACAGTCCGGTTCGTTCACGCGTCGTTCGGGTCGGAACAGTCCGGTTCGTTAACGGGCCGGTCGGGTCGGAAGAGTCCGGTTCGTTAACGGGCCGGTTGGGTCGGGTCGGAAGAGTCCGGTCCGGTTTATAAAAATATTAATTTTTATAAAAAAATCGGTATCGATTGTATAGTCCGTCTATGATGTACAACGATTTATGAATGTTCTTCAAACTCGGATGTTTGTACCGAAAACCATAAACGACCAATTAAACGTACCGAAACGCGTTAAACAGAGTCTATAACTCCAGGATATCGATTAGACACGCAAAATTTTAATTTTTATAAAAAACCGGTATCAACTGTATAGTCCGTGTATGACGTACAACAATTTATGAATGTTCTTCAAACTCGGATGTTTTTATCGAAAACCACAAATACGCAAGAAACGAACCGAAACGCTTCGAAAAGGATTTTTTTTTGGATTGGATACAACATAAAACTATTAGAAATGAATTAAAAAAAAAATTTTAACTGACCAAAACTATTTAAAATGAATTAAAACAATTTTTTTAAAAAAAAACCCTTGAAGCGTCTCGCTTTGGCCAAAGCGAGGCGCCTGAGTTGGACGGTTACTTTTCGAAGCTCCTCTCTTTGGCCAAAGCGAGGTGCTTCGTTTTGGGTTTAAAAGCCAAAGCGAGGTCAGATCTGCCTCGCTTGGCTCTTCTTCTCCACACAAACACACACACACAAACAAGGTCGAAGGCTCGAGCTCGGATACTCGGTCAAGGTCGAAGGCTCGGATCATCGGAGAAAGGTTAGTTATTGTTGTTGTTGATTTGGGGCAAAGGTTTGGGTGGTTCCGGTTGGGATTCATTGGGGAAGACGACCCAAAGCGTCTCGCTTTGGTCTCCGCGAGACGCTCTGGTTATTATTATTATTATTATTATTATTATTATTATTATTATTATTATTATTATTATTATTATTATTAATTATTAGGATTATTATTATTGTTGTTTTTATTATTATTATTACGGTTTTTATTATTATTAGGGTTATTATTGTTATTATTATTATTATTGTTATTATTTTTATTATTATTAATATTATTAGTATTAGTATTATTATTAGGATTATTATTATTATTATTATTGTTTTTATTATTATTATTATTATTATTATTATTACTACTACGATTATTGTTATTATTATTGTTTTTATTTATATTATTATTATTATTATTATTATTATTTTTATTATTATTATTATTATTGTTTTTATTATTATTATTATCATTATTATTATTATTATTACGATTATTATTAATATTATTATTACGATTGCTATTATTATTTTTATTATTATTATTATTATTTTATTATTATTTTATTATTATTATTATTATTATTATTATTATTATTATTATTATTATTATTACTAATATTGTTATTATTATTACTAATATTATTACTATTATTAAGATTATTGTATCGAATGATAAGATATGAAAAGCAGGGATGAGCTCGGGACGGTATCGGTACCAACTGATACTGATACCGAAAATACGATCCCGAAAACTCCCAAAACCCAATACCCATAACGATACTGAAAACATACGGTACGGTATTGGTTCGGTATCGGTATTTTACCTTAAAATACCGATACCATACCAATCCCGTACTGATACCGAAAATACCGAAACCGAAAACCTCTAAATGTGGGTACCGATACCGATACCGAACACCCTAGGTTAGGTACGGAATCGGTATCGGTTTCGGTATTCGGGGCTATATGCAGAAGACTGGCCTCGACCTAGTATGATGGTCAGTCTTCCGCATATTTAACAAAATTCGCACTGGTTTATACCGTTCTTCCATTAGTTATCCATTTCTTCTTCACCCACCTCTACAGCCATAGGGCGTCTTTTGGGTCCACCTTGCCTTTTTGGATCAGGCGCAGGCTCATCTTAAAGATGATCTTGTTCTTGATACAAAAGTCAACGTGGAACAAAGACTCCATAGGGTTGCCAAGATGGACGAAGAGAATATGGGTAAACTAAATGGAGGAACCGTGTAAACCAGGTGCTTATTTTGCTGAATATGCGGAACACTGACCATCATACTAGGTCGAGGTCAGTCTTCTGCATATAGCCCCGAATACCGAAACCGAAAACCTCTAAATGTGGGTACCGATACTGATACCTGATGTGCTCAAAGTGGTTTAGTAACAACTAACTAAATTAACCTAAACTAGACACTCTAAGTTTTAAATTTATAACCTAAGACTCTTTAAACCTAAACCACACAACCGGCAAGTGTACCGGCCAGTGTAGTACAGCTAAGTAAGTTCGAGTATCGAACTCACGAGACTCTACTAGAAAACGTAAACTAGACTCGACTACTTATCCTAAATACTGACTTAATAATGTTTTGTTGCTTAAAGGGGGGTTTTCTAACAAACTAATGCAAATAAATAAAATAAAACTAAAATAAATAAAGACACGAACTGGGGAACTGGAATTCGGATCAAATGATGGGAAGGCACTACTAGGCTAGAATCCTACACATGAATGATAATCTTCTAATGGCTATGGAACTGGTATGGAACGGGATCTTAAAATACTAAACATCAAGAATAAACTAGACACCCTCGACCCTTCTCAAGGGGAAACCCTAGAATACTGTTGTGCTGTTAAACCACCGATTGAGAGGTTACCCTCACAGGCTTACCTACTCGAATCTTAAAGTACCCGCTAGATAGTCTACCTCACAGCGCGAAAGTCACATTACACCCGAAAGTGCAAGGGGTAACTACAATATTTCTGATAAGACTTGGCGTACAAGGAATGTTAGGGAAACTAGGAAGATCTTCTTACAAAGCCTCTAGATCTAGCAATTTAACACCTAGACAGACCAACAATCTCGCACCTTACAGCTATTGAGAATTGGTAGAACACTTAGAATTACTAACTAACAATTACAACTCCTATGGATAACCTGCAGAATTAACCATAAACTAGCTGCTTAACACCAGTCCGCAACCTAACCCGCATTCATACATGAAAGACATTCACAAAAACGCAAGTGGAGTTTTATAAAAATTAATTAAACAAAACTAAATATGCATACACATCAAACCAGAAAATAAAGAGTTCTTTACTTTAAAATTCATCCACGACCAAAAGTTCCAAAACCAAAAGAAAACAAATCAAACAAGTGTAATCATCTTTAACCTAGGTAGTAAAAAGGTCTAGCTATAAAAGTCATGATAAAATCAAAACAATAAAAGCAAGACAAATTCATGATGTTCACAACGGGTTTGAATAGAATAAATAAATAAATAATTGAATTAGAAACAACCCGTGCTCACACTAGTGCTTCAACCCTGACCTCCACTCTATAATAATATTGCTCCGCTGTGTCCTTCTCCTCGATGCCTTATGTCCCCAAAAATCTGAGTGCCGCCTCCAAAATTAATCTTTTTCTCCCTTCGATCCTTAATATTCATCAACTCAAATATTGTTGTAGCCCTAAAAGTCTATTTAGGCATTTTTGGGCCGTGATTAAAAATCACAAACATTGGACTTAAGTCCATTATTATTATTATTATTATTATTATTATTATTATTATTATTATTATTATTATTATTATTATTATTATTATTATTTTTATTATTATTATTATTATTATTATTATTATTATTATTATTATTATTACTACTATTATTACTATTATTACTACTATTACTATTAGTATTGTTGTTATTGTTGTTATTGTTGTTATTGTTATTATTATTATTATTATTATTATTATTATTATTATTATTATTATTATTATTATTATTATTATTATTATTATTTAGTTTTATAACTCCGTGCTTCTCGATTCGGGTGTTCTTGACTTGACCAAAGTTGCTCGTTTACGCTCTAACGTCCATGCACACCTACAAAATATAAAATAAAATAGATAAACACTAAAAAAGACACAAAACAAATAAAAATCTATAAAAACCTATACTAAATAAAATAGACCGGTACAAGCCTAAAACTAATAAAAACACTATCTAAACGACTCGAAACTATACAAACTTTACACTGGAAATAGATGTATTTTACAATACATCAATACCGAACACCCTAGGTTAGGTACGGATCGGTATCGGTTTCGGTATTCGGGGCTATATGCAGAAGACTGACCTCGACCTAGTATGATGGTCAGTCTTCCGCATATTTAACAAAAATTCGCACCTGGTTTATACCGTTCTTCCATTAGTTATCCATTTCTTCTTCACCCGCCTCTACAGCCATTAGGGCGTCTTTTGGGTCCACCTTGCCTTTTTGGATCTGTCATTTTATTATTATGTTCCCAAAAGTTGTTAATATTTACAATTATTTTTTGCAGGAGTTTGCTATTACTTCGGGGTTGTACACAGGCCCGGAGACTGATACTGGTTTGTACCGGGACACTCTCAAGAGGGTAGATAGGTCGACCCTGGTCAGTTTTTGGAGGTACATCGCCACTTCCCACTTTGGTGCGAATTCGGCGAAGGCGACGTCGATTAGGGACCCCTTGTACTATTACTTTCAGCATGCGATCGCCACCTCTATCGCAGCACGGGGGAGCAGCGGGGAGAAGGTCAACTAGAGTGACCTTTTCTTTTTATACTGTTTGATTATGCGGCAGCCGTGCAACCTAGCCGCGTCCCTGGTGGACTACTTTAAGTGTGCGCACAAGCGCCAGGCTCGCGCACATCTCCATGGCGGGGCATATTCATCACCGTCATCGCGCGTCGTCTGCGCCTCTCGCCAGATACTGACCCCAGCTGTTGCCCAAGATCCATCGGTGGAGCTCGGTGAGGCCAATGCCCGGAGCATGGGGATCTTGATGGAGGTCGAGAAGGGAGTACATCGGTTTCGAATTCTCGGAACCAAGAGGCCTTTTGAGCCGGCCCCCTTCTACTCCCGATGATATACCGGCCTACCTTGAGTTGCGTCCGGGAGTACCTCTGCTAGCGGACCAGGAGGGTAACGACGACGATGCTGACGCTAACGACGATGACGGCCCCCCACCTCCGCCGCCACCACAACAGCAGTACCCCCGACATATATATGATGACCTCACTCCTGCTGCGCGTTACGTGGCTTAGGACATCGATCGCCGCATCGGTGAGATACGGGAGGTTCAGCAATGGACGGTCGAGTCGATACAGGCGATGGCACGACATTGGCAGGGTAGAGTTACGCGCACCACCAGGGGGTGGACCAGCACCGGGGACCCACCACCACCAGTACACTTTTTTTAGTTGTATTTTTTTTATATGTACAAAACTTATTATTATTATTATGAACTTGATCTTTTGTTTATATATATGTTGTCTGTTTGAATGTTTAATTGTCTAATAAATATTACACCCATAAATAATAAATGAACTAACACCAAATTATAAATTGCAAGCCAGTAAAACCAATGAGATCAAAACAGTAAATATCTGATTATAAACGTTTAAAAATCATTCAACCCTTTCAATCCCAAACCAAATAAAACTTGCATGTTATGAACCAAAACGACGTCACCTTGACCATCAACCACCATATTCGTATCAAGTTTCGCGAATTCGTTCAATCTTTCTCGACAAGGTCTTCTACGTGAATAATTTATCCACTCACATTGACAATCGAACACTTTATTAATAGGTTAAAGTTAGGATTACTTGATTAATTATAGTTTGATTAGGGTTATCACGTTGTTTTTTAAATTAAAAAAAATAAATTACAATAATTAAAAGGTTACTTAAATTTAATAAAAAAGTTAAAAAAAAACACTTCAAAACAAACACAAAAAACCACCCAAAACTCTCCCAACACCAAAACTGTCCAGGTTCATCCCCCTTGTTGCCAAGCTCCTCGCTTTGATCAAAGCGAGGCGCTTTGCACCCTTTTTCAAACTCCCATGCAACCTCGTACTGAGTTTGACATTGATTTGACTGAATCGCCTCGCTTTGTTCTAAGCGAGACGCTTCAGAGGAGAGTTGAAATAGATATTGAGGGGGGTGCCAATAGACGGACCGTATTAAAACAATCTGCAATGACCGACAAATCTACAACAGAAGTATAACAATATTTATTTTTTTTGTGTCTGATCTATCCGTCAGTGACACCTAATGATGACCGACTAACATTAATAAAAAATAAGTTTATATTTGGAATTTGCCTATCAATCATTGTCCTGTGGTAGTCACAAGCGGAACAGGTCCTAGGCTCATGTTTATGTCCCTATTCGTCATTGTTTCCTAGTTGTGTTTGTGTATGGGACGTACTTGTGTATATGTGTGAATACCTGTTAACATAATTGTAGCTTCGCATGACACAAATTTTTAACATAATTCGTATATGTGTGATCTAATGTACATTTTCCCTTATTTCTGTAGAATAGCTAACTTGTGAAGTTATGATAACACATTTATTAAACATTCTAATACCAGACTAAAAAGCCCTTTGATTTTTATCTCATATAGAAAAATAAATTGTTGATTCATTTTTAACATCAATTTGGCAAATTATATAATAATTTATTTCAGTTTTCCCATTTTTAACTATGTTTAGTTCATTCAAACAAACTCCGTAAGATTAAGGTATTTATAAAATCAAGGATTTGATTATGTTATTTTTTTATTAATTACTCTTGCGTTTCCTTTCCATTTTTTTAACTTTTCTTTTAGTATTATAAACTAAAGTCAACCAAAGATGGAAGCAGTTGAGCACCCTAGAGATGCATGCTAACATGCGAATCCCAGTTACCAATTCTTTATCACAAAAATGATAAATATTAGTTGGCTGACAACACCAAATTATTACGTATACATATATTATTTGTTCACTCACTCCACTTAATGTGCTGACCTTATAATAAAAGAAATATGCTACGTATATGTAATACACGTTTATTCTACGTATAAGTGTATAAGGTTTAGTAAAGCCGACCATAATACAAAATTACAATTTTTTTCTTTGTGAATTTAATAATTATGAATCAAGGGAGAATCCCTTTTAAACGTTTATTTTTTACGATATTTTTTTATTTCCGGTAATTTGATACATATCATTTTTTTTCACTAATTGAATTAGAAAACCTCAGGTGTGCTTGTGCAAGTCATATGAGTGCAAATTGCTGTTTTTACCCTAAAGTGAAAAGTTTGGCTCGAGCTCGACTTTGTAATGTTATTAATTAAACCAAACATGTTTAAAGGACAAAATAGCATATATGGAAATTAATATAAGGTTAGGATCAAATACACAGTTAAAGAAAAATAGGAAGTCGTAGAAAGTGTATTAAATGGACTCCGATTGAACTCATTCAAGCGGCATTGGAACCATTTTATCGAACCCTACGACGTTAGTTTTTAGGTCTTCGTTTTTTGGGGGGTTTTGCTTGTAATTTAGAATATGTGTTATACCATTGTGTCTTTTTCTTATTTTCATCATTGTGTCATTTTTTTCAATTCATTTTGTCTTTTTTCTTCAACATTATATTATATTTTTTGGCACTGTGTTATATTTTGTGGTTAATTTTGTCATATTCATTATCTATTATGTTTTTTGTATCTTTCTCACACTTCTCATTTTTGTTACACTGTGTAGAATAACTTGACCTAACATTTGTTTGGGCTAATTTAGGTTCGCAATATGTAAAGCTCGAGCTCGGACTCCAATAACTAAACAAGTCACATTTCAGGCTCAAACTTCGGGTCCGTTAGGGTTCGGCTCGTTCAAAATTTTTACCCATCCAATCCTGAGTTGCTCTTGAGCTGCTACGCCTCGTTTACACCCATGTTCGTAATTTACTAGTGATTATTTACATAAAATCATATTGTTTGTGATGTTTTCTCTATTTGATTTTCTAACAAAGACAACATTCTCAAGTGATAAGCATTTCTCTGTCTTCAACCAAGTTAGTTGGGAAAAACAATCTAACATGTGAAAAGCAAGGATAAACATTCGCGAAGTCCAGACAAGTGATGACATGGTTAGAAACGTTAATTAATTGTGTGTTGTCCGTTGGGTAATAAGTAAAATTTTGATTACCTTAGGAATCAAAAAGTGAGTTGAAAATTTTTTATTACCTTAGGAATGAAAAAGTGAGTTGAAAATTCGACCAAAGAGATTGTTTGAAATGGAAACGAGGAGAAAAACACCCCATCTTATATTACTAGGCATATTCTTTTACCATAGTATTCAGGGTTTAGGTGTCTAATAAAAACCCACAATAAAAGCTAGGGCTGTGCAACGGTTCAGAACCGGACCGAACCGAATCGAACCGGACCGAACCGCAAACCGTTTATTCCAAAATATGAGAACCGGAACCGATAATTACTAAACGGTAACCGGGTGAAACGGTTCTCATGAAACGGTTCTAGACCGGAACCGGTTGTCAATAAAATCCTAAAATTAACATTAACAATTAAATAAAAAAATAAACAAAAACAATGATTTTTCTTAAAAAAATTATCAACATTTCTGTTAACCATGGTTACTAAAAATATAGCAGTTTACGTATCAAAATATGTTTTGTTCGGATCAGATCATTCTTTTATACAGATTAAACGGGTCAGAACAAGCTGTGCTGACTGCTGACCATCACATAAGGCAATACTCTACATTTCTACCAAGTAAAACAATTTAAAAGTGTTAAAAACTATAAAGAAGGAAACAACACATTCTATTTCAAACTAATAATAGAATATTTAAATATTTAATTTAATTCAAAACGGTTCTAACGGTTCTTAACCGGACCCGTCGGTTCTAACCGGAACCGAACCGGGAACCGATTATGCCAAAATATGAGAACCGGAACCGGAACCTATAACATTAATTCGGTTCGGTTCTAGCGGTTTCGAGTCGGTTTCATGGTTTTCGCGGTTCGGAACCGTTTATTGCTCACCCCTAATAAAAGCATTTATTTACTGAAGAATTATATGAACTATTTTTTATCAGTGATTAACACTATATCACTAAACATAGCAAAATTATAGTATTAGAAGAACATACTGTAATTGTAGGATCATTTTCGGACAACCCGACAATCACGAGCTGGTTCACCTAGTGTGCGAAATCCACTAGATGATGTTCGGATAACAAAAACTCCAACAAAAACAATAACGAGATATCAAAAACACACACAAGATGGTTTAAAGGCTGTAATCGTATTAATAACAGAGCTCGAGTGTACAATACAATCACCAAACCTGAAAACCTATGACACCAGACTTTGGAATGTGTGAAATGACAGCTAAAATGATTAGGGCGATCATTCCAAGTATTTATACATGCTGCTAGTCGCTTAGGGCACTCGGGGCGACTAGCTTGCTAGTCGTCATGATTTCCACGCGACTGGCAAAGCTAGTCGTGCCCAAGGGACCTAGTCTCTAGTACAAACAAAACAACCCAAAATCATGTCGAACACATCCAAACACGTTCAATAACATTAAACAAACATCTATACTAGGCTAGGGACACATAACATACATGCACTTAAAGACTCCCCCTTGGACTTAGCTAGTATGTTTACAAAGATGACAAAAACTTCAAAACAAACAAACTACAAAAACTTAGAGCAGCAGCACTTGATCTTCTAAGTCTTGGCGGTCCTGATCCTGCTAAGCTTCGTCCAATCACAACCAGCGTGAATCTTGAAGGCATGACAAAACCGAATCACCCGTTGAAACTTGATAGCTAGATCGGCTGCCAGTTGGAGATGCTGAATCAAATACTGATAAAGGGTAGCAATGTCTGCTTCTGAAAGATTGATCAGCCACATCGGATCCAGACTCAGACTTTTCTGCATAGCTTTGGTGCATTGTCAAGAACGATTACTGCTTCATCGTGATGTCATCGTAATACCAGAACTAGAACTTAGAGTGAAAGTCCTGTTACATAGGAGCAATCGGAATCTTGGACATGTTGTATGGAGGCTTGATCTTGTGTTCCCAGATGGGTTGACCTGTCTTCGGATGCAGCACCTTGGTCTTGTAGGACCTTGGATACTGAGGTTTGAACATATCCCAACCTTCTCTTACCTCTCTCTTTAGAACTCCATAGAAAGCATCAAAACCTGTGCATTTCTCATAATCAGGGGATGCATGCGCACTAATTCACGAACATACCAGAACGAAAGGCTTCTAATCTTGGCATACCAGTCGAAATACAATATCCCCTCCTTCCATTTGATGCTGAAAGCTTTAGCGTGCTCTATGTAAGCCCAACTGAGAACATTCCCTGACATCTTCGATAATCTATTCTTGAACGCTGAAGCTTGTTTTGGCCCTTTCTTCACTGATTTGTCTGCCACTGATGGGTACTACTGAGAGCACAGTCTCATAATACATTCAATTCGAGATAATACCTCATCAGGAATACGAGTTGGCTCATAACAAAGCTTATCCTCAACTTGATTCATCATCAATGTCTGGAATCCCGGTGGAATTATTGTCAAAGCAAAATTCTGGATGCTCTTCATGTGTCACATCTTCCATTTCCACCTTGTTGTGTTCGGGAGCCAGCTCTGGAGGAGTGTAACTTGAATGGAAGATTCTTCAAGTGACAATCCATAGATTTTAGCCATGTCTTCCCTAGAGAGTTCCTGTACAATCTCTCCTTCCTCCAAGTCTTCAAGTCGAGGAATCTTTAAAGGATTACCATCATCATCAATCTGAAACAAATTCCTCAAAGGCTCAGCGACATCTAGTGGTACTCATCCTGTCAGAAAGTAATCCTTCAGTCTCTTTAGAGCATCTGCAGTGGACTCCCCCTGAGTAGATAAACTGCCTTTGGGGTCCTTGCCCTGGGTGTCATGTTCGTGTTTTCCGCAATGTTCTTTTGTGCCGGACGACGAACGTGCACCTGTATTTCCAGGATTATCACCACAATCATCCCCATCATCATTATCATCATCATCATCATCATCATCATCATTCTCATCCCTGTCATCATCATTACCCTCATCATCATCATCATCATCATTCTGATCTTCCTCATCATCTTCAAACAATTTATCAATCTGCAACTAATTGTAGTGGGACTCCACATTCGTTAACCTTGCCATAGTATCTTGATTCAACTGTTGAGCTGCTGATTAGATTCAACAAGTTATTAAATGGACAGTTGTGGCATTATGTTTGATGCTTGCAGCTCCTTGTTGATGTTAACGGTTTCACCTAATAACTCCAGCATCGCCTTTTCATTTTCTACTATTGTCAAAATCTTTCCTCTCAACTATGAATTCTCACGAGCTTGAGCAGTTACAATAGACGTCAGCTCATACACTTAGCGTTGAAGTTGATCATTTCTAGCTGGAGTTGATGTTGAAGAAGATTGGTTGCTGAAGCAAAGGAAGAAGGATGTAGTTGCTTGTGAAGATTCTTAATAATGTCACCAACAGTACTAGAAATAAGCTGTTGGGATGAGGTTGCTCTACCGCTAACTCAGACAGGCTAAGTGCAGATTACCGGTGGAGGCATTGGCATTGATATACCTGCAGACATAGTTGCACCCGATGTTGTTGCTGGTGTTGTGACTGTTGCTGCTACTGCTGTTGCTTGAGTTGAAGTTGTTTCAGGCAAAGGAACATCAACAGCTTAAGATAATCTCCCAAAACGAGATCTCTTCTTTGGCTTATCAGCAGTCCTTTGGGATTTTCTCTTAAAGCGTCCACCCTTCACCTTTTCTTTTCCTTTCCCGGAAGGAGGAGTATCTAAGTCAGCATCCAGATCTGCAATCTGTTCATCAGGATCAACTCCAAAATCAGGATCTGCTTCATGACGCTTTTTCTCCAACCATTTTTCCTTTCTCTTTACTGCCTTCGCAGCTTTAGTATCGAGAGAATCACCATAATCAGAATCATCAGAGACAATGCTTACATAACCTTCATCACCTTCGACAGCAGTTGATTTCCCCTTATCAGCCTGCGACGATCCCTGATCGCCAGCTGTTGTTGGAGGATCCTGGGCATCAACAACATCGGTGTCAAGAAGATCATCATGTGTAGCAGTTACAGAGCTGTTGCCAGGCACATTCTTGCCCAATTCCACAGTGTCACGATCGATATCATCACCTTTTTTGAACGTCCTCCTTTGGGAGTCTTATAACCAGGATTACTTAAATAACCGAATAATCTTCTGTTTTTGGGTCGTTGGTCTTTCGGTTGTCCCCTGAATGATAACATCCTTTCCATCATCTCCTCATCCATATGATCTAACTTGAAACTTTCCATCTCATTCTTCTCTAAGTCCGGTAACTGATGATCAATCACCATTTGCAGAAATCGAGGATATACCAGGAATGGCGAATCACTTGTCTTTGTATTAATCACCTCGTTCAAGTGGTGCATGATCATACTAGAGAAATTGAATGGCTTGTTCAAGATCAATGCAACCACTACTGATGCGAGTATATCTCTAATTGCCTCACACGTCTTCTTTCTTGGACCTAAACCTTGGAGGACAACGTGTATCAGATATTTAAACGGAGGAGACATGTACGTGTCCTTTTTGCAACATCTTCTGCTTACGGACTGATTATACTTCATCCTCAAAAAGCAGCCCCGGATCAAAATAGAGTCAAATGTGATCGGATCAGTGGAAGAGTCTTGGAAACGAAGTTCTTGGCGTATCAATTGCTCGGACACGACCACTTCTTTCCCTTGTACTTTGTTGCTTCATAATAGCATAGAAAAATCTTGAACGGCGCAAAAACTCCAAAATCCTGTCAAATCCTTGATTTTTTGTCTTTCTTGATTGGTCCAAGAAATGCACACACGTTGTTCTTTGATGAACTTTCCCAATTCATCTTTCTGAAATCAAAGGAGACATTAGAAAACGAAAACGGCGCAAAATCTGACAAAAAAAAGACCATTTTGGCTTGCAACCTGCAACTGGCGACTAGCTTACGCTAGTCGCCTCTTTTTTACACGACTAGCTTCCTAGTCGTCTGAAAAAGGCATGACTTGTAGCCTAATCGTATCACCGTTCATGCAACTAGCAACCCTAGTCACCTGAACATTGTTCGTTCAAATTCAAATGGGTCAAAATTGATATGGGTCGTTTCGGATGGTGATTTTTATGTTATTGTGATGTAAATCAGACGATTATCAACCCTAATATAGATTTTACATTATTAACCATGTTTGGTAGAGTTATTAATCACTTTTTGGGCCGGTTAGGTTTCGAACACAAAACAGTCGATTTAAACCCTCAAATATTGATGTTAGCACCTGAAATGTGAAATACAATATAACCTATATGGTCTAGATCAAGATTCTAAGATCAGAAATTCATGGGCAAGATGAGGTCTTATAATCGCCTAAGAGAGAATAGGATAGGAGCAGTGGTAGGTTATTGAAAAGTGATTGAAACGTTTCTAACTGTCCCTTATATATTCAATCCTACTCGCGTCCCTATAGACATGTCTAGCAAGCTAGTCGTGCCTTCTGGAAAACGATTAGGGAGCTAGTCCCCTGGGATACCACACGATTAGCTTTCCATGTCACCTCTCCCAAACGATTAGACTTTTCTCTTTTCCATAAGCTAGTCGTGTCTACCAACCCACGACGAGGCTATTTTTTACACGATTGGCAAGCTAGTCGCCTCTTGTGAGGGACGACTGGCTTAGCTAATCGTGTATCAACCCTGTGTTACCAAAAATGACCCTGAACTTTTCAAAATTACATTTTTAACCCCTGATAAGTTAAAACATGTATTTTTACTCAGTTTCTTGATGATGATTCGATTTCCGATTCAAAAATTTATATTTTTCAACTTTTTCTCCCTGATACTTGAGAAAGTACGGTTTTGACCCGATAATTTTCAAATATCAATTAGTTGACTTTCCGGCTTTGATTACTGAAAGATTAAGATTACAATGGATTAGAATTTCAACATCGATAATTAAGAATAAAATAAAGATAAAATCTTTTTGTATTTTTCAAGATAAGATAACAGAAAACAAAATGCAGGAAATCAAATAATTATACACAAACATATTTTTGTGAGTTTCATCATTAGGGAATCATATCAGTGCACGGACTAAACTTGAACTTATTTTGTTCAGTTTTATAGCTCTTTTACCAATAAGCATCCTACAACAACTGCCAATATTGTTGTCCACTAAAACTCAGAGACCAGAAACCTTGGATTTTGGTATTCTATCAAACGAGATTTCAGTACTAAGACCATATGCCAACGCGACGTTGATCCACACAATTTGCAGTCGATTAAGTTTATATCACCGTGCCGGACTTGGAAATGATTTTTTTGCTTACTAACACATCATTGTAGAGGCTGCTTGTCGTTTCCAATTCTTTTAAAATTTTAAGGATTCAGATAGTCCACTGATGAATCCATATCATCTTCCCTTTTTCACCACAGTTTTTTTTCTCATTGTTTTTATTTTTGGAAATTTCTAATGTTTTTGTATTTTTCTGATTTTCTGCCCCTAAAAATCGTAAAATTTGCGAAAAGACAATATTTTTGGATTTTTCTATTTTTTAAGAAACATATTTACAAAAATGATCACCGATGAGGACCTAATCCTGCTTTTCTTTAATGCCATTTAAGATTAACAAATGCTAAAAACGAGGTTTGTCAAAAGCTTTGGTGAATAAATCGGAACGTTGGTATTCAGCGTGGATTTTAATAACATCGATCAGTTTCTTTTCATAGCATCGCATAAGAAATGATACCGAACGAAGTTATGTTTCGCCTTGGAATGACTTACTGAGTCTTTAGCAAGCGCTATAGCGGACTCATTATCACAGTAGATGGGAGTATTAAGAAATTTCAAACCGTAGTCTCTCATTTGCTGTTGTATCCATAGAACCTGGGAGCAGCAGCTGGACGCAGCTGTGTATTCCGACTCGTAAGTTGTTAAGGACACGGAGGCTTGCTGCTTGCATTGCCATGAGACTAGTCTTGTACCTAAAAACTGGCATCCGGCCGATATGGATTTTGCATCAGTCTTGCATCCGCCATAGTCAGCATCACTAAAAGTGATGAGGTCAAACTTATCGTCATTAGGGTACCGTAGACCTTTGGTCGGACAACCCTTTAGATAACGTAAGATCCTCTTCACAGTAATCAGGTAGGACTGTTTCGGCCTTGACTGGTAACGGGATAGGAGACACATTGCGAACATTATGTCGGGTCTTGAGGCAGTGAGATACATTAACGAGCCAACCATTACTCGATAAATGAAAGGTACAAAGGCTTGTCCTTTCTCATCAACACCAATCCCATGATTAGTTTGAATGGAGGTAGACACTGGAGTACAGTCTTCCATCTGGAACCGGCTCAAGGTGTCAGCAACGTATTAGGTCTGGTGGATGAAGATCCCCGACGCTTGTTGTTCTTCTTGTAGTCCAAGAAAGAATTGTCTCTCCCCCATCGAGCTCATCTTGAACTTCTCCTGCATAAGCTTTTCAAATTCCCTACATATATCATCATTAGTAGACCCAAAAATAATACCATCAACGTAAACCTGTACCAGAAGACGGTCACCACCCTTTTCCTTGGTGAACAAGGTGCAATCCACGAGTCCACGGTTGAACCCGTTGGATATTAATTTGTTGCTAAGAATTTGATACCATTCTTGTGGATCTTGATGGAGTCCGTACAACGCTTTATTCAATTTGTAGACTTTATCACGATGAAACGGATCCTCGAAACCCGGTAGCTGTGGAACATACACCTCTTCCGTCGCTATACCATACAGAAAAGCACTTTTCACGTCCATTTGATAAACCTTGAACCGTTTGTATGAAGCATAAGGTAAGAACATCCGGATAGCTTCAAGGCGTGCAACTGGAGCGTATACTTCGTTGTAATCTATCCTTCTATTTGCCTGAAGCCGATATCAACTAATTGAGCCTTGTTTCTAATAACCACCCCTCGGTCACCCCATTTACCGTTGTAGACCCACTTTATTCCAATCTTCTTCGCACCTGGAGATAAGTCAACTAAGTCACACACTCCCAACTTTTGGAACTGCTAAAGCTCAGTTTGCATAGCTTAGATCCATCGTTCCTCCCTCAGTACCTCCTGCACAATTCTTGGTTCTTGTTTAGATACATATAGAGCGAAGGACCAATTGTTCTGATGTCCGGCCTTTCTAATTTCTGAATAAAGAGCCAGGGTACCAGCATTATCACTTGAACTACCATTTCTGAGTTGACTACGCGTCATGACTCTGCTAGATGGATTACCAATCACATTTTGCAATGGATGAGTGTCGTGAATCCGAGATTCCGGATGTGCCGGCACTGGATCATCTGATTGCAAATTGAGATTTTCCAAGCCTTCTGAAAGATTTGTCTCTGCTGTACTTGAATTTGAAGGACCAACGGGTTGCATATTAAACCTTGAGAGATCAATCCAAAGATCAATCCCTGATGCTGCAGAAGAAGAATGACCAGCTTGATTGCTTCCTGTACGAATAACTGGAACTGTAGTGATAGATTCACCATTTCCAGCTTGCTCATCAGTCAGAGTTTCATGAGATTCTGCAAACTCCTCATCAGATGAAGATGAGTCTTAAATCTCTGTCGACGCTTCCTGAAAAACTTCTTCAACCTTTGCTGCTGCGGTTTTGCTAGGGGGACCCGTAGATGCTGAGGCATCAGGTATTGCTGGTGTATTGACGACGATCGGATGCATCAGTGGTGAGTTTGCTGCGTTTTCACATTCGTAACACATTTGTGCAACAACATCATCCACCACATTATCCACGTTGAAGGAATAAATTAGACTCTTGTAGTCAAACAACCAATCGGGTCCAACACCAGGAGCATTAACAGTATATCGTTGAACATCAACATTTAGCCACTCTTCAATGCGTTGAGTTCATTTGTTATACACTCTTTTATTGGGAGTATTGTAACCAATAAAGAACCCTTCTTCTACTTTCGCTCTAAATTTTTCATGTGGTTGGATCATAGTGCATGGAGCCCCGAACGGTTCCAGAAACTCTAAGTTCGGCTTCCTACGGTTCAGCAATTCATAAGAAGTCTTACCGTGCTTCTCACCGTTAGAACCCTATTCAGAGTATAACAGGCACAGGGAACCACCTCATTCAAGAAGAATACATGAAGGTTCGAGTCTGCGAGCATTGTTCTGGATGATTCTATAAGAGTCCGATTCTTTCTTTCTACAAATCCGTTTTGCTATGGAGTGTATGGAGTTGTAAACTCATGATGAATTCCCTTTTCTGCACATAACACCTCCATAGCATGATTCTTGAATTCTGTGCCATTGTCGTTGCGTATCCGACGGATCTTTAGCTGATAAATGTTTTCAAGTTTGGTGAATAGATTCTTCAAGTATTTTCCGATTGACTGGGCCAAACAGATCCATGTGCAATCGTTCGAGAGGAACACTGACTGAGTTGACCTTCTTGGGTTTGTGAGATTTCTTCTTCTACTTCACTTTCTTAAATGACACACAAAAGTCATTGAGATGAAAGTTCTTGAATGAGACACCTTCCACAAGTTGGTTCCGAACAATATGATTCATCTTCCTCAAGTAAATGTGTCCCATCCGTCTACGCCACATAAAAGACTCCTTCTCTGTCGCCTTTGACAGAAAACAAGTGACCTACCCCTGAGCTGTTCTAACTTGACTCATATCCAGAACATACAGATTGTTGACCCTTGGAGCAGAAATCATAACCCACTATTCGGAATCTTGAAGCCCGGTTTCAAAATAAAGCATGCGTTGTCATCAAAGAACACTGTGTACTTCTTATCACAGATTTGTGAAACACTCAGCAAGTTGTGGTCTATTTGTTTTACAAAGCTTATCTTCTCAAAGCTAACGATTTCATTGCTCATACTACCTTCTTTAATGATGTATCCCCCCTTATTACCAGCAAAGGAAACATATCCCCCGTTGATATTCTTGATGTCATATAGCAGGGAAAAGTGACCCGTCATGTGCCCAGAAGCTCCACTATCAACAATTCATAGGCTGCTGATAAGGCCCTATGGAATTCCATACACAAATAGTTAAGGATTAGTGCTTAAGGGGGACCCAATCCTTCACGGTCTTGGGTCTTCCATCTTCATCCAATGTTGGAAATCAATCCACTTTCCATTTGGAGTTGGCGTTGTTTCCGATGGTCCTGTAGCAAAAATTGATGATTCTCTGGTTTTAGTTGGTGATTTTGGCCTCCAAACCTGTTCCGATTTCTTTGGCTTAGACTTCTTCTTCGCCTTGAGGCTTGAAGGTCCTACCTCCGATTCCTTTGATGGAGAAGTGTTTGGAACCACTTCAGACTTAACTGTACGTGGATCAGACTTAGTGTTACTCTTAGGCTTAGCTACAAGCTTAGCTTGTGCCTTTGGCGGTGCTTCAGCCATAGTTCGGACTGGGCTCCCCCTCATCTGGATAACCTTACCACCAGCCAGCTTTTGGTTCATAGAAATTTTGTTTCAATTGTCATAAACAACCTGCTTCCCCTTTTGTTTTTCATAAAGTTTTGTTGTTTTGGCTTGCAAGAACTTGGAGCTTCATCAACCTCGATCCTTTTGCGTGTAAGTTTAGGGCACGCGACAACTAAATTCCTACGTCCCCCAACTTAAAAAAGGATCTATATTCCTCAAATCTGGGAGCTTCAGTTTGCTTCTCCCTTTTATCTCTTGATTTGGACTTACTAGCAAAGTTGTTCTTTAGCTTTCGATCATCCAAACATTGTTTTTACGAACTAGTCTGAGGTCTATTGCCATCATCACTTTATACTTTCCTAGTAGGTCTAACAAACTCTGTTACATGCTTCCTGGGATTTTGCTTTTGAGTCTGCTTTGGAGGATCATTAGTGTTTCTCTTTTGATTTTTCTTGTTATTATCGTTGGATTGATTTTCCTGATCTTTCTTAAGCTTACCCTTACCCATCTTTCTGTTCCAAAGGTAATGGTGGATTCTTGCCAAATTTTACATATAAGACGGGGACCGATAAATCTGATAGGAAGTTCCTCATCAGAGTATATCTTATTAGATCCTTTCATTTTATAAAACAATTTCATGACCTCCTTGCCATCAGCAGGTTGCACTTTCGGCCCAGGATGACACAAGATGTGATTTTGTGGAGGAATATATTCATTCTTTACCAGTGCATCCCTCTGAGGCTCATCAAACTCATCATCGGACACGTCTGGCTCACATACACTCACATTGTCAACAATCGCACTAGCACCAAGTATTGTTTTCACATCAGGTTGATGTGGATCACCAACATTTGCAGCATTAGCCGATATATCCACAACCCCCTCCTTTGGCAAGACGTCAAACGTGTGATTCTCAAATCTCACTGGAGGTGGACATTGTGCATATACTGGGCTAGTGGGATCGCTTTCCTTTTTTGGGTTGTCAATTATGTGATCAAGGACATACTTGCAATTTAAGTAACTTTAAGTTTCTTCTTGATCTTTTCATAATCACAATTAACAATGCCCAACTGTTTCTTGGTGTCTTTTAACTTATTAACGTAACTATTGATAGCAACTTGTTTATTTGACAGAGTTTTAGACAAATCAAAAACATCCTTTTTATAATTTTAATTGTATTCTTAAAACCCCTTTCATTGGACCTTAAGACACCATTAGACCGTTGGCATTGTCCCAGATCAACTTTAAGGTTCAGATTCTCATCAGTTAACACATCGAGTCTGTACCTAAGCTTATCACACTCAACACACTCCGATTTAGAATTGGAAGATGAACTTACCTTGGTTGAAGATTTTGTGATAGCCATCAGTGCATAGTGAGCTGCAGACTTTTCAGCTCCTAAGAATTCAGTAAGATTGGCCATAGCACAGTCAGCATCTACCAAGAAAGATCGCTTGCTGATGAACTCATCTGCTTCTTCGAGTAGTTCTTCCAAATCCAAATCCAGCTCAGATTCACAATCAGAATCACAATCAGAAGAATCATTGTCTGGAACATTGACTTCTTGTGCACTTGTGCATTCTTCAACTTCAACTGGTGCTTCAGAGACCTGTTGGACAAAACATGCTGCACCACCCTGTGGAGCATCTTCTCCCTCTAAGTGAAGGTTCCTTTTGGACAAAACATGTTGCACCACCCTGCGGAGCAGCTTCAACTGCTGCTTCAGAGACCTGGTTCTGCTTCAAAACAGGCCAAAATCATGTCGAACACATCCAAACACGTACAATAACGTTAAACAAACTTCTATACTAGGCTAGGAACACATAACATACATGCACTTACAGTAATAGCTATTCTATTTTTTGTGAAACTTTACTAGCATCCTTGATAACAAATTGCTTCATCAGTTTTTCTCTTATTCTGTTTTGAGCACCGGAAAATTGTTTTGGATGCATAATTTCTGAAAATTAAATTAAAATTCAAAAGTCAAAACCATTAATAATTACTCAACTTTAAGTCTAACAACTCAGAGTTTCCCAACTTGGGCTCAACATTCAATAAACATCCAATTTATGGCTTAACATTAAATAACACACCCAAGTTAGGACTCATTATTTAACAAAACACCCAATTTTTTACTCAAATTCAACAACACACTCAATTTAGGGCTCAACATTAAACAATTAACAAAACACTTAATTTAGTGCTAAATTAATAATTGTCAACTAGGGTCAAATTGTTTGAATCAAGGAAGGGGAACAAAAAAAAAAGAAAAAAACATCTTGAGTGGTTCAAAGGTGGTCGACGGTGGGTTGTGATGGTGGTCGGTGGGCTATGGTGGCCACTGGTCGACTATCATGGTTGTTAAAGTTGCGCCATTGTTTCTTTCTTTATTTTTTAATATTTTTTTATTGTATTGTTATTAGTTCGATGCTTGGATTATGAATCAAAATAAGTTTATTTGGACCCAATAAGTTATATGGGTTTAGATAGAAGGTCAAGTAAATTTTAAAGATTTAAATTTTTGTAAAGAGAGCCTAATAAGATCTCGGTCGGGGTGCGGCTAGACCATCTTTGGCCAGCCCATAGGCCCTGATTCTTCCAACTAAATCTTTTCAAATATGTTAGGTTTTTTTTTTTGAACGGCAACACACTTTTTATATATATAAAAAGGGCCAGCAAGAAGCTGGGATACACCAAAACGCCCAAAAAACTAAAACAACGCCATTACAAAAATGAAGAAACATTAAAATCGGTCCAATCGGCCCAAGAAATCTGGCCCAGCTTCGATCTCGAAGTTAACCAAAGGAAAGAGTCTTCTTTCACCCTGTCAACCGTAACACGAGCCGGTTCAAAGTTGCCCTCGAAAGTCTTCTTATTTCTCGCAAGCCAAAGTCTCCAAAAGGTAGCTTGGATGATCATGCCAACCATTTTCTTCCACCTCTTCGCTCCCGGATTTTGATACAAGTTGGTCAGCCAAGACTCGACCGTGAAACAATCATTCGGCCACGAGATTCTAACCCACACCAATATGTTCCACCACACCGCTTTAGCCCAGATGCAAGAGACGAACACATGGTCAGTATCTTCGGGAGCCAGACCACACCGAGAACAGGTGCAGTCAGCCAATGCTACACCACGGGCCACCAACTCCGTTTTAGACGAAACCCTTCCTGCCATAGCCTTACACAGAATGATATTCGCCTTAGGGACAGCCCAATAATTCCAGGCGTTGGCTGCCAGATCCGAAGGCGCGTCACCCGCAGCCGCCAGCTCCGCTCTAAACTCTTTGACAGAAAACGGGTCACCACCGTTGTTCCTCCAAACCCAATCATCCGGAGAGCTACCCAAGGAAATATTATTCAGCAGCAAATTCAAATTATGCAGCTGGCCAAAAAGATTAATCGGCAACCCACCAGACTTCCAGCTCCAAACCCAATCAATACTGCCCTCGAACTCTTTATAGCAATCAACAACCCACGCGTCCTTGTTCGAGGCTTCGTTGTACAGCCCGGGAAACAAGGATTTGAGGCTGCTATTCGCCGCCCAAATGTCATTCCAGAAAAGAGTTTTGGACCCGTTTCCGACAATCGGTCTGAGTTTGTCCGCCACGATAATCCCTTTTCTACTAAGAATCTCACCCATCGACCCAATGTCTTTCCACAGCCCTACCACCGCCTTCTTAACCGGAATAATACTAGCACCTCTACCAACAGAGTGGATAGACTTTATCACTTTGACCCAAAGACGATCCGGTTCATTCTTAAACCGCCACCACCACTTCGAAAGCATGGCGATATTGAAATCCTCTAAACTCCCCGCGCCCGCGCCACCACGCTTTTTACTCGCCATAAGTTTCTCCCACTTAACCCAACGAATTTTGCTTCTCGTACCAACCTTGCCCCAAAGGAAATCACGACGAATTCCTTCGAGTTTCTTCAACACAAATTTCGGAGCCGGGAAGAGGGATAAAAAGTACGAAGGAATGCTACTAAGGACGGCCTTGACGAGCGTTAATCTACCCGCGAAGGAAAGCGTTTTCGCCTTCCAAGCCGTCAACCTTTTATTAAAATTATCAAACACGGGTTGCCACCAAGAACCCGCTTCATGTTCACACCCAAGGGCACTCCCAAATAATTGAAAGGAAGGGAACCTTGGCTACAATTCAAGACAGAAGCAAACATATCCACCTCATTCCTATCCACGTTGAACCCATACACTTGACACTTTTTACTATTAACTTGCAGCCCTGAGGTCAAGAACAAGCAGCGAAGAAACCTCTTAAGAGTTGTGACATTTTCCATAGACCATTCCCCTAAAAAAATGACGTCATCGGCGAAACATAACGTCGATACGGCTGGTCCGTTGTTAGGGAGTTTCACACCTTTAAACAGCCCCAAATCAATAGCGCGATCCATGAACTTTTTTATCGCTTCCATGGCTATGATAAAGAGAAAGGGCGATATAGGATCCCCTTGTCTAAGGCCTCGTTTAAACGCAAACTCAGCCGTAGGGTACCCATTAACCAAGACCGAGCCGCGCCCCGAGTTAAGACAAGACTTAATCCAAGCAACCCATCTATCAGGAAAACCCATGTACCCCATAACGGTGAAAAGAAACTTCCAATTAAGCGAGTCGTATGCTTTATGGAAGTCTATTTTAAAAACAAGAAGCTTATATTTCGTTTTCTTGGCCCAAGAAATGATTTCACTCACCATAAGGGGTCCGTCAAGAATGCTTCTTCCCCCAACAAACGCCGTTTGAGTAGGCCCGATTATGTCATCTAGCACCTTTTTGAGCCGCTTCGAGAGGACTTTAGAGAGGATTTTATACACCGAGGAAACCAAAGAAATGGGTCGGTAATCGGCGAGAGTCTGCGGATCCAGTTTCTTGGGAATAAGGGTGATGAAAGAGGCATTGCAACCTTGGGAGACACCACCTGCACTATAAAATTCATTAAACATATTTAGCAGTAAAGGCTTCAACGGCTCCCAGAAGCGTTTGAAAAATTTGATGGTAAAGCCGTCCGGGCCAGGCGACTTCCCACCGTTGCATTCGACAATAGCGCAACGAATTTCTTCATCAGAAAACGGCAGACATAGGGCATCGGCCTGAGCCGAAGACAGCCTAGGCAAACCGATGTTATCAAATTTAGGCCTTCTCCTCATGGGCTCCGAAAACATGCTACGACACCACCTGAACACCTCGTCCTTGATAACCAGCGGATCCGTCTCCCACGCCCCATTCACCAACAAGCCATCAATTTTGTTTCGAGCGATATTGGCGTTTATGATCCCGTGAAAGAACCCCGAGTTCTCGTCGCCAAACTTAGCCCAATTAATACGAGCCTTTTGTTGAAGGTCCTTGAGTTTCGAAACCTCCAGGTCGCGCAATTGTTTTCTTAACCCGACTCTAATCTTTTTTTCATCCACCGACAAGGGGCGCGTAGCAGCTGCCTTTTCGATCTCCTCAATCCAGTTACTAATGAACGACAGGTACCTCTGATCCTTGTCTTTAGTGGCGGCTCTTTTAATCTTGATGGCATCCTTCACCTTCCTAAGAGTATTTAAAAGACACACATCAGCTTTAACATCGGCCAGAGGGGCACTCAGCGCATCAAGGATAGTGTTCACCAGCTCTTCATTCGTCAACCACGAATTGAAAAACTTAAAAGGAATTGCACCAAAATTCCGATTGACGCAGCTTAAAGATAGCGGACAATGATCGGAGAATCGCCTATCATGAACTCTAAGGGTAGCCGCCGGCCAGGAACCCACAAAGTTATTACACACAAATACTCGGTCCAGTTTACTCATTTTGACTTCCTCATGGTCTGAAAAGTAAGTAAAACTACCTCCCGACATATTATATTCGCACCACCCTGAACGTCGAATGAAGTCGTTAAAAAAGGCTGCATCAACCGGGTTGAAAACAGAATTTACCCTTTCCTCTTGTCCCCTGACCTCGTTAAAGTCGCCCAAAGCAACCCATAATCCGGACCGATTGGCCACCAACCCAGATAAATCCTCCCACAGGGCTCTTCTCAAAACCGCGTCGTTAGGCGCATACACATTAAGAATATAATCTTCACCCCCTGCCCGATAAGATCCCCGAACACCAGCAAGTAGTACCTGTTCTTGACAGTCTCCTCCAACCGGAATCTAGACGGGTCCCAAACCGAGAGAATACCCCTGAACGCCCACTAGCATCCACCGATTCGAACGCCAGGGGAGAACGATCCCAAGTTGATGTAACTTTTACAAAATATATATGTAAGGGTGTCTTTGGCTAGGCCACCGGAAGAAGTATTATCATGTATATTACATGAAACAAAGATTTCATTCTTAATTAGATAGATGTCTAACATTAATCTTTGACATGTTATATAAAAATTGAAAAATCTGATGTATACAATTGCAAAGAGATAATATCTAAAACAAAGAAAAAATAGTTAGTCTTAAATGGTATAAATACATTGCATGCAATCGATAAAAATTCTAAAGCAGATTATTAATCCATTAAAAAAAGATATCCTTTTTAACTATAAACAATTCTTCTATATACTAATTTGAAAACACTTTGAGAAACAGTAACCTATTTTGTTTTTTTCTTTGAATTTGTTTTTGTGAGGTGAAACCTCACATAACCCACTAGTTAACACTAAACAATTAAAAAAATAGATCGAGAATCTTTAAATGAGACAGTGGTGACATTAAAAAAGGATTCCTATAACCACTCCAAATTATAAAAATCAGTCAGTGAATCTGTAGCTCAAACTTCCAATCACTAATGACAACACTAGATATCCATGTGTTTCTAGTAATATATTATAGAACAAGGATGGACAACTGTGTTTATTAAGTTCCAAGATCCTTCCTAAACATCTGAATGACAAATGAAGAATAACTATTAAATTTAATTAACATTACACAATTACAAATGTACCTTTTATATATATATTATCACGTAAACCCCATACTATGTTTACTATTTTTATTTTATATACAAGTAAAATCTTTGAATCATAAAAGTTCAAGGCTGTTTAAAATACATGTACTCGTATACATGTGAACATTAAAAGTGGCTTACGAAGTCTCATTCAAAGTGTATAAAAATGTTCGTTTTATTTTTCTATCACATAACTTTACATGAATTTGTATTTAAATAATAAATATTGGTGAGATAGAGCTCCAATTCAACAAAACAATATACACGTAGAGTTTGTTAGTCATATTAGTATCATTGAATTATTTATGTGATTAGGTTTACTTAACTTATAATTTTTAATGAGAAATCATAATCAAAGATCAATCAAGATGAAAAGCGTAAGGTACACACCTATTTAAAAATGCTATAATTGCATGCCCGTGGTACGACAAGGTCCATGAGCAACATTCCTAGTAGCTGGACCCAGGAAGCAATGTTGATTATATTAATTAGAGCATAAGGCATAAACATAAGAATTAATCATGTGTACTTGATATGATTAACCGTTTAGGAACCTCGGTAATGAAAGACACCATCATTTTGATCGGGTTCCCTTTAGGGTATGCAGTTCTGATGGTTTATGTGTTCTTAAGTTATGAACACATTGAGAGAGAGAGAGAGATAGGGGATGGCTAATGGTGTTATGATGTTATGATTGTGAGTCAACCTTAATCTCATAATAACCTCTCTATTTATACATACCCAGGGGACACCCTAATAAGGCGCATCTAATGACAGTCCGTCCATCAAAGACATATCTGTTATTGGGCTTAGGATAATACTAATAATTGATCATCATAATATAAATGATTATAATAGCTATCGATAAATATACAAACGTTACGTATATTTATTCCAACATTCTCCCACTTAGCCGAGTAATCATTTATTATGAGTATTACGTAAGTCTGCAGAGATTAATACTCATTTTAGTTCTAAACCCAAAATGTAGCAGAGAAATACAGCCGTTAAGTCTTTATTCGACTTAGGACCCCCATTAATCATACTACACCCAAATTTAAAACTTAACATTAGGATCAATTAACGTTATGCCCTTAGTTGATTTGTTATATTATTGTCTTTATGCCATTATGCTAGCTTAGCATACTAATAGACAAACAAATCATAATGAGGAAAATTGATCATTAGTCATTAGTCATTAGTGATAAGTCATTCATAGTACGATATGCAGTTGTACATGGTCATTAGTAATACCCTTTTCTCTTAGTTGGCCCATTAGTGAGACTTATGGGTGATAGACCTTTAGTTATTGGATCCATAAGCATATCATGAATGCATCCGATACAAAATTTTGATTTCCTCTATTTGTTCTTAATCGTAAGTGAACAATAATTTCATATCGAACTCTAATGCAGCTCCTCTTAAACTGTCACTGTTCGAGAAATTAGGGCAGCTGACTTTATCATAGTAAATCTTCAACTTAGTATTTACATGGAGTTAATAAGTTATGAGTCATCTGATAAATATACCAACAACATTTAATGACCATTCTGTTGTGATCAGCAACACATTATGTCATGATAACTTAGGTTGTTGTTACAGTTCCTTATGACTCCTCCATGAGATAGTTATGTCTGCTAACATTATGATATACCCCGAAATTGACACTTGATTTCCTTTGAATATAACAAAGTTGGAGTAAGAGTAGTCAATCACTTTAGGTTCTCACTTCTTCTTTAGATTATAGTCTCTTGTTTCTTAAAGATATTGTAATGTTCCATTAGATGCTTTTCATCAATCTAGACAAGTCTAGTACTAAGCAATACGAACAATATCATAAACTAAAATAGACTTAAATTTACATAAGTCTTCTAATTAATGAAGCGTAAGTTAATAATCTCATTTATCCTATTATCCTCTAAAAGAGAACAATATTGTATGTTACATACTTAAGGACCCGCTTAGTGTAAAACTTATGGGATGAAACTAATATCCCATTGGGTCTATCTCAGTATATTTTGATTCTTATCACGTAAGAAGAATCCCCGATATTCATCATGTCAAAATTATGCATGAAAAATGCTTTGACTTAGGTAACATATACTTGTCAAGAGAAACGTCATCTATGTAAGGACAAGTTTTCATTAGTTGCTCCACTCATCTTGAGGTAGGTTCCTTAATCCACTTGGTTCTTGATGAAGAGAATTTCATTATGATTCCAACAAATTTTATGCTTGCATCAACCCATACATGGATCTTATTGACTTACAGACTAAGTGTTCTTACCCTTCAGTTTAGAACTTTCAGGTTGCTTAATGAACATGTAGGTCATCGTTATGGAAAGTTGTCTTAATGTCCATCTAATGTGGCTCTTAGTTATTATGAGCTATTAGGACGGTAATGATCCTTAAAGAATTCTTTTGTAATACAGATAAGAAGATTCTTTGATAATCTAATCTCTTCTTGATTATAATCTTTTACCATCAATCTTATCTTACGACGTTCCCATTCGGATCTGGTTTAATTATGAATACCTTTTGGTTATTCAACCAAATCCCAAACGTTATACTAATGACGATTGATTGATACTAATGATTTAATTAGAATAGGTAGGATCAGTAAACTTTCAGAACATCCATGTTGTGTTTTTTAGGCAGGTTACATAATCATCAAATTTAATGGGCTTTTAGACCCATATGACCTCCTGAGTTGAACATTGGATTTATTATGATACAAACTTAACTTTAGTTAGGTGTTTTTATTTTCAGGTATATAATGAGCAATATTAGTTTCTAAGTGTGTAAGAGTTGGTGCAGAAAGGTGTACAAGAGGAATAATCGAAGTTAAATTCGGAGTTAAACTTAATGAGTCTCGAATTTTAATGAGTCTCTCCCCCGCATCTTGTACTTCCGAAAATTCATAATAAGGACTTTTACTGCTCCCACTTACCTTAGAGATCCTAATGAATCCAGCATGCTTAAGATCTAACATTTGGAAGATCCATAGATTTTAATAGAGAAAACAACCTAATGATGTTTATTGTCGTTTCTCTTGATGAGGATTACTTTAGTACGAAATCTAAGTTCACCCATATTTAGGCATCCACAAAACTTTGTTAGGAGTACGTTAAATGCTAAGGAGACAAGTTGTGATAGAGCGTTGTTCAGTGAAAGAGGTGTAATTTGAGGATAGATCAAATTGTCGTTCCCCCCACCTCTGTAACTTTTGCAAGTCATAAGTAAGACATCTAATGCTCCCACTAATCTTTTAGGTCTCTTAGTATCTCCATATAATAAGTTTTAGCGATGCATGTGAATGAGAATATTTCATATATTTTATACTTGAATTTCCCTTATCGTCCAAATTTCATAAGAAATTTTAAGGACATACTTATAGGGAACCTTATTAAGTATATATGAATTGATTTCTTTAATACTTTTGGTCTGTAGGAACAGGTTAGATACAATCATATATTTATCTAAGCTCCACTAATGTCAATTAGTTATGACTTATGATGGAAACCCATTTATTCCTTTCGCCATTTAATGTTTAGGGCATTTAACACATGCTTTAAAGTCACTGAGAATGAGATTTGATAGCCAAGTATCCTTTAGTGACCTGGTCATGATTTCTCATGAAATTTTGGTCTTAGTGGATGAATTGCATGGGTCTCATTTTCCTTTGTTAAATTCTCATTATCATGATAACAAAGTTATGAAAACGTTATTGGATCATCTAGTTTTATTTCATAAGGTTTCTATTCAGATAATGACAACAAACAATATGAGAGTTTAACTTAATAGTGGCTTTGGGTTGTTCATTAGAACCTTGTAACTGTCAAAAGAATTGTAGCTTTTAGTATTGTGATGTGCTCAAAGTGGTTTAGTAAAAACTAACTAAATTAACCTAAACTAGACACTCTAAGTTTTAAATTTATAACCTAAGACTCTCTAAACCTAAACCACACAACCGGCAAGTGTACAGGTCAGTACAGTACAGCTAAAGTAAGTCCGAGTATCGAACCCACGAGACTCTAATAGAAAACGTAAACTAGACTCGACCACTTATCCTAAATACTGTCTTAATAATGTTTTATTGTTTGAAAGGGGGTTTTCTAACAAACTAATAGCAAATAAATAAAAGAAACTAAAATAACTTAAAACACAAGCTGGAGACTGCAACTGGGATCAAAAGATGGGAAGGCATTACCTAGGCTAGAATCCTACACATGAATGATAAGGTTCTAATGGCTATGGAACTGGTGTGGAACCGGGATCTTAAAATACTAAACTTAAAGTCAACTACGGGAACCCTAACCCTTCTCAAGATATAACCCGCAGAATTCCTAAAAGCTGTTAAACCACCGGTTGAGAGGTTACCCTCACAGGCTTACCTACTCGAATGTTAAAGTACCCGCTAGACAGTCTACCTCACAGCCCGAAAGTCACAATACACCCGAAAGTGCAAGGGGTAACTACAATATTTCTGATAAGACTTGGCCTACAAGGAAATGCTAGGGAAACTAGGAAGATCTTCTCACAAAGCCTCTAGATCTAGCAATTTAACACCCTAGAGAGACCAACAATTTCGCGCCTTACAGCTATTGAGAATTGGTAGAACACTTAGAATTATCTAACTAATAATTACAACTCCTATGGATAACCTACAGAAATTAACCATAAACTAGCTGCTAACACCCAGTCCGCAACCTAACTCGCATTCATACATGAAAGACATTCACAAAAACGCAAGTGGAGTTTATAAAAATTAATTAAACAAAACTAAATATGCATACACATCAAACCAGAAAATAAGGAGTTCTTTACTTTAAAATTCACCCACCACCAAAAGTTCCAAAACCAAAAGAAAATAAATCAAACAAGTGCAATTATCTTTAACCTAAGTAGCAAAAAGGTTTAGCCTCTAAAAGTCATGATAAAATCAAAACAATAAAAGCAAGACAAATTCATGGTGTTCATATGGGTTTCAAATAGATAAATAATAAATAGTTGATTTAGAACCGACCCGTACTCGCACCTATGCTCCAACCCTTAACCTCCTTCTCTGATAATTCTGCAATGGTGCTGCTGTCGACTCCCCTTTTGTTCGTGTCGTCGATCCTCCACCAAATTAATATTTGTTGTTCTAACCTCCTAAACCCTCTACTGTCCTCCTTCTTTTCTTCAAACAATTAGCGGCGCCTGCTCTCCCAATAATAAATCCCTCCAATTCTCGCTGCCGCTTCCTTCTTATAATATTTGCTGCCTTCGTTTTTAACATTGGAACCCTCCATTGACTTTTGGGCCGTGACCTTAACTTATGTTCTATTACTTTTTTTTTAGTCACGTAAACGTGGACTTAAGTCCATTATTATTAATAGTAAAACTGCTCAGAGCCTGGGAGAAGTTTTTGAGTTGTCCTCCCGCCAGAAGGCGGTGATTGAATGCCTAAAGGGCCCTCATGCTCAGGATTTTTTGACCGTTATCCCGATTGAGGGGTTGGGCCAATGCATGTCTGCAATAGAGTACAGGGCTATACTCAAGTACCGATTGATGATCCCTATGTATCCGGAAGATGAAACTTGCCCCATCTGTCGTAAAGCTTGCATGGATAAATACGGGGAGCATGCAATTCATTGCAAGGAGCTCCCTGGTTTCAAATATCGGCATGACTGGGTGAGAGACGTTTTGTGGGATATCCTGAGAAGAGCTGGGATTTCTGCCAAAAAGGAGGCCCCCGTAAACTTCCTCACAGACCCCATGGAAGGGAGATCCACCCTGCGACCCGCAGATCTGCTTGTCTTTGGTTGGGAGAGGGGGAAACATGCCTGCGTGGACCTCACCGGGGTATCTCCACTGGTTGGGTTAAGGGAAACAGGGTTCGTAGCTGGGCAAGCATCAAGAAAAGCGGAATCAAAGAAAGTAGATAAGCATGCTAAAGCCTGTGCAGATAACCAACATGTCTTTATCCCTCTGGCCTTTGACACCTTTGGCTCCTTGGCGCCAGAAGCTATTCGTTTCTTGACCAGGGTCCAACGGGTCGTCCACAGCAATAGTTCATCCCCAGGGGGCAAGGATTTGTCTTCAGTAGACTAGGGTTTGCAATTCAGAGAGGAGTAGCGGCGCAGCTTGTTGCCCGTCTACCTTCTATTATGGTGTAACTTTCGTATTTTGTTTTAATGATAAATATAGCCAGTTTTTATAAAAAAAAAAAAAAAAAAATTTATTATTATTATTATTATGACGTCGTGCTCTAGACTCGGGTGTTTTTGACTTGATCAAAGTTGCTCGTTTACGCTTCATCGTCCATGAACACCTACAAAATAAAAATAAATACATAAATACTAAAAATGACCCAAAGCTAATAAAAATCTATAAAAACCTATAATAAATAAAAAAGACCAGTACAAGCCTAAAACTAATAAAAGAACTATCTAAACGACTCAAAAATTGTACAAACTATACATCAGAAATAGATGTATTTTACAATACATCAAATATCCCTGCACTTATCTCTTTTTCGTCCCTGAAAAAGAATTATGCTATGGAATCACAATCAAATAAATGGGCCTCAAAACATAGGTTACTTTAATTTTAAAAATCTAATCACGTGCCAACTGCGATTGCAGGTATACTTGTCCTCTTAAACCCAACCGTCGGTTTCTAAGCCCCTTATCATGTTAGTTTAATTTTAGGTTCATTTAGTCTACTTAGGGTCTCACACTAGAGAAGCCACAGTTTCACCTAATCCCGCCTCAAGCTTATGAAACAAAAGGAACAACCAATTGACTATTCCTAACCGTTTTATGTAGAAAACCGAGAGAATTTAAAATCATTTGTTTTTTTTTTCATTTTCATCTCAGCATATTTAACTCAGAGGGTGTGACCAATGCAAGTCGCTATCCCAGTGGCCAGACACCTTAAGCTTCAATATTTTCGCTTTGATTTTTAATTAATTCATGAGTTTTTTTTAGATATTTATTTTCAAACAATCCTAGAGGGAGTCGAGTCCGGAGTCACTATCCCTAGAAACAACACCATTGGCCTTGCCCTTATTTTATATCCAGCTCTTTTTTTTTCAACTTTTGATTAGAAATTCTAACGGTTTTAAACTTATAACGGCATTCCTTATACTATTATTGGTGGTTTCAGCTTCCCCATTTTTTCCTAGATGAGAACCCACAAGGTATCCGAATATATTTAGGTGTATTAGCTCAAAGGAAACTTTTCTACCGGCTGGGCCTACCCACACATCCCAAGTCAACACGCTTTTGATTATTTATTCTTCTAATACATATAATATTTGAAAACCAGACACCTGACTTTACATATCATTTCCCATATTTTATAATGCAAACTTTAAAAGCAGAGACATTTTTTTTCATTTTATTTTTTTTTGGGGATTTTTTTTTTTTTTTTTTTGATTTTTGGATTTTTCAAAAAAATTTTATGACTCAAAACGACTCTATATGCAGACTAAACGACAGTCTCCCATCCCCACACTTAAACTCTACGTTGCCCTCAATGTAGGAATAGCAAACGACTCAAAACTAAAAATAAATTCCGAATACAAAACTAAAAAGATAAGGACTAATTGGAAAGGACTTAGCTGGTTAAATAACGTGTAAGCTCCAAAAACTCTAGTCCAGTCCAGCTCGATCGTATAGCATTTCATTCGCGATCGGCTTTGACACAATGATAAACTCTGGGCTTGCCTTGACAAATGTTAAACAGCTCTGGAATCACCCGAATGGAGATTGAGTACGGGCGGTGCAATCCAAACCTGCGCAAAACGAAACAAACAAAACCTGAGCATAAAACCGAACCACACAAAAATAAAAAGACTCAAACTACTAACTTAGACTCATAATATAACAACAAACAAGAAGACGTACCTGCTTGGCAAAATGGCGGTGAATGGTGGTAGAACCAAATGGGTAGAAGAAAGAAAAAAAATTATAGTTCTCGCTCAACGTGAAGGATACTGGTGATCACAAAACGCGTTGCAAGCGAAAAAAATATAACTTTCCGGGGTAATTGCTGGTCACTTGAGGCGAACAGGTCAGCCCAGACTCCTCACATTACATGAAAAGTTTTTTTTCACAAAAAGTTAATTAATTTTTTTAAGAAAAATTATCTTTTATTACCCAAACCTCTACCAAAACTCCCACTCAAAAATATATATATAAAGATAATACATGGGATCCGCTCATGGTGAAATTTCCTTTACCCAAGCAAACACGCAAACCTGCAAACAGACTCAAAGACACAAGAACAAAGATAAAATAGAAAGATAAAAACCTATGAACCACTACCGAAGGACGGACCACAAATAATAAAAAATGAAAAGCTAGAAAAAAATTAAATAAGTATAAATAAAAAATTACAAACTCTACAGAGCCTCCCACACTTAAACTTTATGAGGGGGCTTCTCTTTTATCTGGACTCGATCCAACCCATTTAATTCCACCTGGTCCTCGTTAACAATTGAATATTTATTAGTGGAATTGAAAAATAATCTAAGCATTCTTAACGGGTCAGACCACCAGAATTTAAACTTACCTAGAATGAACCAGATGCGTGGCATGTAGCGAGAAGACTGATCGTGCTTGACTTTCGCTGGCTTCTTCTTCTCCCACTCGTGCCAACCATTGATCCTCTTCCGGTTCTGATCCTTTCTTCTCTTCCTTGCCCTCTCCCGTGGTGTTGTTGATTTTGAAGTTCTATCTATCACTAATACCACGAGCCAGCTATGGTGTGCTTCTTCTACCACTGTTTCCATGGGATGATCCCCACACTTATTTCTTTCATCTGGTGTAGGTTCAGTCATGTCTGTCGGTTCACCTTCTAGTAGGGCATCTAGGTATGCTATATCCCCATCGGGATCAGACTCCCCTAAATCTTCATAAGCAGGCAAACCCTCTAACTCAATATCTAAAAACTCATCCTCCTCAGACAATAACTTTTCACTAACCTCGATGTCTTCCTCTGCACTAAACATCACATCAATGGAATCTCGCAATTCCACTTCTTCTTCAATAACTTCTTTCTTCACAAATGACCTCCGATACACCGCCCATTCTTCTTCATCGTCCTCTTCATCAGAGTCACTCCCAAAATCATATATAGTAACCTGTGGCACCGGAGGTGGGACTTCAACGTCCATTTTCATCTCCGTGACTGGGATGATCTCTTCATCTGACTCATCTTCGTATTCCATTATCGGCTCTTTACCTTCTTCTGGAAACGTTGGGAACAACTCCCCCAGAGCATTCATGTAACCGAGGTAGTTGCCCTCCTCATCATATGTATAACCAACTTTCGGTAGCTGCTCTTGCTGAACCTTTTCTTTTTCTTCTTCTTCCTTTAACCTTCTAGCAATGTCTTCTACTGTTCGTTGAAGATCTAAAAGAGTAGCCTGTCGGTTTTTTATGAGGATGTCGTGGTTTTTTAGGAGGGTGTCCTACTCTGCTAACATGTTTTGGGTATTGGCATCCTTAGCAACTAGTAATGTCAACAGACTCTCTACTTTACTCCAATCATTACCACTATTTTCACAAGAATTGCTTCCCGAAAACTGATTAGAATACTGATTAAAATGTGGCTCGTGATACGAGTCGTCATAATAATATGTAGGACACCCCTGTGAATAGTATGGTTGGCACAACAGTGTATGGAGGACCCCTTATATTGAGGACATAAAATGGTAAAATAAGGTCCTCCACAAATTTCACACATATTTACAGACTCAAAAGAAATAAAAGACACATAAAATTAGACTCCTATTACTCACTATACAAAAAGACAAACTCAAAACAAAACACACGTAGCACAGATATGGCAGATAAGTATAATCAAATCTAATAAACGCAACCGCCAAGAGTTCCCTGAAAACGGCGCCAGAAACTTGATGTGCTCAAAGTGGTTTAGTAAAAACTAACTAAAGTAACCTAAACTAGACACTCTAAGTTTTAAATTTATAACCTAAGACTCTCTAAACCTAAACCACACAACCGGCAAGTGTAACGGTCAGTGCAGTACAGCTAAAGTAAGTCCGAGTATCGAACCCACGAGACTCTAATAGAAAACGTAAACTAGACTCGGCCACTTATCCTAAATACTGTCTTAATAATGTTTTATACGGGTTTCAAATAGATAAATAATAAATAGTTGAATTAGAACCGACCCGTACTCGCACCTATGCTCCAACCCTCGACCTCCTTCTCTGATAATTCTGCAATGGTGCTGCTGTCGACTCCCCTTTTGTTCGTGTCGTCGATCCTCCACCAAATTAATATTTGTTGTTCTAAGCTCCTAGACCCTCTGCTGTCCTTCTTTTCTTCAAACAATTAGCGGCTCCTGCTCTCCCAATAATAAATCCCTCCAATTCTCGCTGCCGCTTCCTTCTTATAATATTTGTTGCCTTCGTTTTTAACATTGGAACTCTCCATTTACTTTTGGGCCGTGACCTTGACTTATGTTCTATTACTTTTTTTTAGTCACGTAAACATGGTCTAAAGTCCATTATTATTATTATTATTATTATTATTATTATTATTATTATTATTATTATTATTATTATTATTATTATCTATACTATATTATAATGCATGAGGCAGTGACTTCTTAAATTTTAAGCAATACAAATATAATTGCTCTATGTACAACACATATTGCATGTATTATAAATTTTATAGGGGTATATATGTCTTTTAGCCATTACCAGGTTAATCGTTGTTCAGTTATGTAGGGGGCACAATATACGCTCCTTTCTTAGTTATTCAAACACTTACTTTGAATTAGGTTCTTCTAAAAGGGCGCTCTCTCTCTCTCTCTCTCTCTTTTGATGCTGGATGGTTCGTATTACACCAAACTCCATGGCGGTAACCAGTACCGATTATTATACGTTAATCATGATTCAACGATTCAAGGTAACAACGTTCTACATTTGTATTATATTTACGATTTATCATCTTCTTCAAATTAGGGTTTCTTGCGAGAGGGTCAAACATGGCTGAACAAAGGGGGTTCCGACTGTATAGCGAAGCTCCACCGTAAGTTATTGGGAACACAGATGTCGTCGGTGAGTTGATGACCCAATTAGGTCTTTTCATTGTACAGAAGACGACTTGCAACCTGCATCTGATTCTTAAATTGTTATTTAATTTGTGCAGTATGTCTTAAGCTTTATAAATATTAATAGATGTACAAATGTTTTAAGCTTTATAAATAAATCTCTAAAGCATAAAGCTCTTAAAAAGTTGAAACCCACACATATTTGCTAACCAGGACCAGACTCAATGTTCAATTTTCGAGCAGCCAAATGTTGCATTCAAATTTTGAATTCCCCCTTCTCATCTCCATACATGCATTACCGCCTTCTTCTTTTCATTTGGAGAGAGACAAGCAAAGAAAAAACACAGAGCTAGAAAGAGAGAGGGAGAGAGTGAACGAGAAAAGAAGGAGTGCAAGATATATAAAGATATGACCTTCGGTGTTGCTGCTTGTGTTTAGGTGGTTGCAATCTTACAAAAACTTCCATTTGTTTTGAAAACATTGATTTGTAAACAATCGCCAAACCACAATTTCAACTATGCTTTAACAGGTACACTCCCAATTTTTGTTTCACTTATGTTGTTTTTAATCTTTATTGTTCTTAATCTGCTTCCCAATCGTGCAATTTCAAAATTTTTGTTTCATAGTTGTTCTATTTCAAAAGGATTCATATTGTGTGTAGATGGAATAAGTCATTGAACGCTCTCAAGGAAAGAGTTTGGAAGTGGGACCCAGATAAGGACAAGCGTCTCAAACTTGCAGTAAGGCTATTTGGGACTAAAATCTGGAACAAAATAGCTAAATTTGGGCCTAACAGGACCAAAGTACAATGCCGAGAAAGGTATTCAATTAGACTCGACACACCATAGTTTTACATGTTTGTTTGTTTAATTTATTTGATTTTAAATAAACAAGGTTTTATTTGTGTGACAGATGGCACTATAACCACATACACCCAATGGTTATTTCCTATTTTTTTGGTTTTAAGGTTGTTGAAGAATGATGAGGTTACTCCAGGTAATGTTAGGCAAGAAAAGTACTTTACATTTGCGTGTTTGAGGTCACAGGGTGTAGAGAGGTAATTTACATGTTCACTAAAAAAGAATGGAAAATTGATGATTGTTTAAATGTAATTTGGCATAGTGTTTCTGTTATTCTTGAATTCTTTTGTTTTGTATTCTCAGTTTAACCTTAATGCTAGCATAATGTGTGGGCAACTTGGAATTCCGTTTGGGAGTTTTTTTTTGCAACCCTTATCCCAAAGGCTATTGTCAAAACTCACATCCAGGTATGCGCATATTCCTTTTCATGATACGTTTGAGATTCTTTCAAATACCATATCTCATATAAGGAATGTTTCGATTTTGGGTGAGTTTGTAAAGTGATTATGTGATAACATATAGGCAGCATTTAAAGCTATAAGTTTTAACATGTTCTGATTATTTAAAAACTGACTAGATGAAATTACCAAAAAGTACATTTTTATAAAAGAAGTAGAAACATTTGTGAATGTGAAAGAGAAATTTCAAACTAGGTTCAAAGAAGGGGAGGTAATTTAGTTTTACCTTTAGACAATCATATTTGTTGCAGCCGGTATGAAAACAAAACGAATTAACGATCAACCAAAACTGCTTGCAAATAATCAGTTTCACAAAAACTACCTATTTCAAACAATATTTATTGAGATTTGAGTTATATAGATATGTTTTTATGCATTTACAGACAGTATTAATCATCTTAGTGTGGGCTAAAATTCTGCACCGTTGTCGTTAAAATTATGCATTGTTCGGGTAAAAATACTGCATTGTGTGGGTTAAAATTCTGCACTGTTACGGTTAAAAATCTGCACTGTTTTGGGTCAAAATACTGCATTGTTTGGGTTAAAATTCTGCAATGTTTTGGGTCAGGACACTGCACTGTTTGGGTTAAAATTCTGCAATGTTATGGGTCAAATTCTGCACTGTTTGGGTTAAAATTCTGCACTGTTATGGGTTCAAATTCAGCAGTCTTTTGGGTTAGTTTTACGCATTGTATGTGGTTAAAATACTCTCAGATTTGGGATAAAGTGCTGCACCTTTCGGGGTTAAATTACTGTAGTGTTTGGGTTAAAACGTTGCCTTGTATGGGACTAAAGTGCTGCTATGTTTCGGATAGAGTTTTGCATTGTTGTTTAAATTTATTAACACGAAAGAAATTTAGAGTGACTCGTTTTGTGAACCCTGATAAATGTGGGGACAAAATCCTGGTTATAAACATTGGTAGCTTATAGGCAACTGTTACAATGTCACAAAAGTTTTAGGTGTGAAATGCAAATAACTTCGCAATGATGTAGGAACTACTTGGAAAAAAATGGATGAAACTAATTCTATGCAGCTGGAAGCAGAAAGCTAACATTAACATAATTTAAAACGTAAATTAGGTTCATCTTCTTTCGCAACATTTTGTTCATTGATGTTTTTTATTCCAAGTTTTTAGCGCATATTGATAAGTTTTGGATTTTATTGCAGCTACATATGAAGATTAGAGGCTAAAGTAGAGAGGCTGGAGCTAACAGATGTCGGCTAAACATAGGTAGATAACAACTATTACCCGCACGATTTGGGTTTTGTTGCAGTACATATAAAAACTCACTTGACTGATCCACTGGGTTTTAAAAAGTGCGCCTAAGCGCGAGACGCATCTGTTGGCGCCTTTTGTAGGCTGTGGCATGCTATAGGCCATTGTCTGACCTGTTTACCAATATTTTAAGTGGTAACTGGTTTGGTTTGATTTTGCTTAATGTTTACCAATATTTCAAGTGATTTTGGGATCTATAATTGATGGTAAAGGAGTTTAGGGGTTGTTGCGTTTTGCTTCCTGTTTGCTGCAAGATAAGGGTTTCAACTAAAGCCGCTGGTTGTTTCCATGTGTACTATGTATTGAACCAGGTATTCAATATTCATTCCACAATTGATCATTGTTTGCCATTTTCAGTTTTTATCTTTCAATGGGTGTCTTTTTGCAACAGTTTATGTTAAACTTTTGCAGCAACTAGAGGAATTGACCAGGGCTGTTGGTATTGTGTCAAAAGAAATGATCCAAACCCATTGCCCTGCACCCACATCCCATTTTAAGGTATGGTTCAAACCAATTTTCATCTTTTCAAATCAATTTTAGACAAGAAGTCTTGAAAGGTACATATAAATCGAGTACTTTCGAAAGGCGTTCCTCAGTGGAAGCAACTTAATGTTGATGGTGTCATCGCTGTTAACGAGCCATATGAAACTCTAGCTCCCACTCCTTTATATTAAGCTCATGACTTGGACCATCTTGTTATTCCTATGCGACCTATCTGCTTCTTCATTTGTGGACATCAATCTATCTGTAAATTTCATTCACAGTGAGTGAAGTGTATTTAATGTTTACTTTTCAACTTCTCTTTAAAACTCTATTAATGGTCGTTGACATTTTATATACCTTGTGTTTGGTTACGGAGAATGCAACCCACTTCAGTACCACATGTGTGCTGGGAGAGGAAGAAGTACGAAAATCGTGCTTTGTTATTAGGTAGCCTTAACCGTTGTGTTAGATTAGTTATTGTTTTGAAATGTTATTTTTTTTATAAATGTTCGAGTTTCCACTTTTTGTAGGTCGACTCCAAAAAACATGACACCTATTCTGCGGTGGAGTATGTGCGGTCTGGGCAACAGAGAGTCTATTCGTTGTTCCACCAAAGTCGCTTAATATGGGCAAAAAACATGACACCTTTTATAAACAACTAGAATAAAACTGAAAATCTGAACTAACTGCCATCGCGTATATTTTCTCTGTCCGGTATAAGTCCGCACTTGATTTATGTATACTCTCTTGTGGGTGCATTCATAGACTCTTTTGTAAAAATAAGATTCAATTTAGCAATCACAAAGTTCCAACTATAAGATGTACTTTACACAAACCCGAATACGACCTGAACCCAAAAATTATGTTGGACATTTAAAACCGAACACAGCTTGAATATACACGAGTTGCTCCGAATGAATCTACACGGGTTGCTCCGAACACGACCCGTTAAATCTTATGTCAATTTTATTTTTAGTATCTTATCTGTTTGGCCTTCTAGATTGGAGTGTTTGGACAAATGGTTTTTAAATGGTGCATACGTTATGGGTTAACTTTATGTTTTTTATGTGTATTTATTTTGTTATGTTGCCAAAAATTGTTACATGGTATTGCAGGTTGAATCGACTTCGATTGAGTTGCCGTAGTTGGAAGCATGTATTATCCTACATATGGTTTTATTTAGACTCATAGTTGATTACATAGTTATGATTATTTAGTATCACCTAATAATTTTTAAAATGCATATTAAAACACCTACTTAAATGTGTTTTAACTAATTATAATTTTGAATTTAAGTTTGAATCGGCTTCGAAGGGATAGCCATATACATTCATGGACACAATTTTTTTATGATTATGACTTGGCGGCTATCGTGAGACCAACTGTTTGGTCATTTTCCGTTTGTAGAGGGAAGACATTTAAAATGTTTGTCCTTTAATTGCTGCCTTTCCTTTTTCATTTTTCACTTGGCTTTTTATTTTTTTGTTATGAAGATTTCTTCGAAATTTGATAGCTTGGTCATTGACATCTCTGCACTATGTGATTACGTTTTGTTAAGTATCCGGATAGATAAGTAACCCGTTGAGTGGGTAAACCTCAAAGAAAATAGAGAGAAACTAGATAGAACATTAGGGAGAGATCAAGACTTAATTCATTTCATTCCTGACTAGACTCAAACAAGCAGGTGCCATTTTATAGGCTTACAAATAAATGAAAACACTAACTCACTAGCAACCAACTACTACCACTATCTCCTAAATATAAGCCACGTGAAGTATGCCTTTCTCCACAACTCCATTATTCACCAACCCAAATATAACTAAAGAAAAATAACAAAACAATTAAATTGACAAAGTCAACTGAGTGCATGGCTTCACTTGAGAGCATCTAGGACTTGTACTCTATGCAAGGAAAGTGGTACATAACACGTTTATATATTTATATAGTGTGATTTCAATGAGTAAGGTCATACCATCATAGTAGAATTTTTTTACATTTGTTTTAACTGTTGTAAGATGACAATTTATATGCTTATGCTAGGGGTGTGTACAAAGCTATTCGATTGGTTTTGAGCGTTAGCCGAAACTAAAACCTATATTTAATAGGTTTTTAAGTGTTAGCAAATTTATCGGTTTTGACTCACTTTGGTTTCAGATTGTTTTACCGTTTTACCGACTTTTTTTATTTCATTTTATATAGAGTTTGGGTTGTACTTAATTGATTTAGAGTGAAGGGGGTGGAGGGCTTGGGTTGGGGGCGTGAATTGTCATGTGACAAGGGTGGGTCCAAAACTGAAGCCCCAAAAGAGAGGGAATCAGAGGGCTTGAGTTCAAATGTTTTAAAGGTTATTATTTATTAAAAAAAAACCCTCCAATCACAAAGCTCCACCTCATCTCTTCCAAGAACCCCACACGCCCGGCCTATCCTCCACGCCAAAGGGGCAAAACCCGTCCCACGCTCGACCGTAAATGGTGTTACGTGGGTGGGAAGGTTTTCCAGGCCATTCCCACGCCACCACTCCCCCTAGCCTTTAAGTATTAGCAAGGAAATTTGTACTTTTATTTTTGACATACATATTGGATTAAGAAAACAAAAGTAAGCATGTGTCGTGCCATGTAGAACCATAGGAATATAAAGTGGCTTCTAATTGTTAGGCCAAAACACTAATAAAAAGGTGTTATACTTCAAGATCTAAGAACACTTGCGCCATAATAAACTTGATTAAACAAAAACAGACTATATGATACAATAATACGAGCGAAAAGACGATAATAAGAAATTGGACTACAAATGATATCTATAGCCTCGTTTCTTGGACTAAATTGCAAACCTTGATAAAGTACTCATTTTCCCTCTAAAATTACTATCTTCATACTTCATTCGACTAACGATAAACATGTATTGTGTTATAAATTGTTGCCGCCGCCGCATCGCGCGGGTTTCCTACTAGTACTATTACTATATACAGTATTATGACGTCGTGCTCTAGACTCGGGTGTTTTTGACTTGATTAAAGTTGCTCGTTTACGTTCCATCGTCCATGAACACCTACAAAATAAAAATAAATACATAAATACTAAAAATTACCCAAAGCTAATAAAAATCTATAAAAACCTATAATAAATAAAAAAGACCAGTACAAGCCTAAAACTAATAAAAGAACTATCTAAACGACTCAAAAATTGTACAAACTATACATCAGAAATAGATGTATTTTACAATACATCATATTGATACTAAATTCTGAGTAATCTCAAGAATATCGTAAGGTATCATAAAGCTTCTACACTAAGATCAGTTATTAATGCTTAATAGACCCTTGATTTTGCCACCAACTCTCATCTTAAGTAATTGTTGAATTATGGTAAGGAAACGTATAAAACTAGACTCAACCATCATGTGTTAATTGGAATTCATTAGCACTTGTGGAGTTAAATATCCTTAATTAGGCACTACATATCTTAGCCACATGTTCTCTCTACTTATGGGTAATCTCATTGCTTATGCCTATTCTTAATGGCATAGTTTTGCTTAGTGAGACTTTCCCTTGGAGAAACTTATAGCTGAAAGTAGTACTTGTATTTTGTTTCCAGACCTTATAATTATCATCTCTATGGTAATTATTCTTTCTCTTTTAGGTTTAATGGTAGTAAGGTGAATAACATCAACTTTTCTAGTTTAATGTGTTCCTTTTCTTGTACGTAATTTGCTACCAACACACTCATTTTACTTTAATATTTCTGAGTGTTGTAGTTGATTCATAATGCATCTAATCGTACTTATGGAAAAGTTATTATGCACTAGAAATTTATTGATTTCCATGTGTAACCCTTAGCTTTATGGGTCATGTTATTCAATATTAAGATGTATTCACAGATCCCATTTAACCATAGAGTTAGACTTATTTATTTCATGCTTCTTAGGAATTTCCTATATTCTTTCATTTCCAAAGATAGTACCTTAGTCTTAGGAATTTCAGAATCTTTAATAGCTCACCTGATAGGAATCAGTAAAAGCGTTCTAGATTACCATAAGAGACATTTTGTGTATCCCACTTTCTTATGCTCAATGTTATTCTGTAATACTTTATCAGATAGAGCGTAGGAATGTTATGTCTTAAGAGGTAACCTAATAAGAACAAAAGTTAAGAAAACACTTCTTAGTTTTGATAATTAGAGTGGATCACTTAGTTGAGATAGTAATTTATAGAAGAATGTGAGATTAGTTTCGAGTTATGGGTATTGATGTAAGGCAGACTTAAATTATGATCATCATATTAATGAAGGATCATTAATTGTGAGGATCAATTTTGTAATGAAGACGTGATAATATCATAACACCAACATAAGCTACTTAAATAACATGCTCTAGCTTTGGCTATACGCTATTTAGTTAAGTATTAAGTTGCTAACAGTGAATGTAACACATCACCTTTGGGCAGAAGTGAGACACTAAAAGTTCTAATGCAATATACTTGGTTCACCAACATAATCTGTTTCACATCACCTTTGGGCAGAAGCTGAAACCTTATGGAAATTATGTGAACCGAGCTACAATGCTTAACGGGATCTTATATAACGAACTAATGTGACACATCACCTTTGGGCAGAAGTGACACGTAAAATGTTATTTCAAGTTAAGCAAGGTTTTATAATGTTTTGAATAAACTTGATACATTAGGTTTTATCAAAACAGTAAATTTTATTAGAGATCCCGAAAAAGTATTGGGTTCTCAATAATCTTATTAGTTCCCGAAAAATGAAGAGTTCTCAAATTAGCTTATGAGTTCTCGAAATAATGGGTTCTTAAAGAATTGAGTTCTCAAAAAAAAAAGTTATATGAGTTCTCGAATAGCATAAGGGGTTCTTGGAAAAATAATGAGTTCCCGAAAAATTTATGATAACTCGAATAACATAAGGGGTTTTCGAAATTATGAGTTCTCGAAGACATAATGAGTTCTCGAAAGTGATGAGTTCCCGGAAGACTTATGAGATCTCGAATAAATCAAGAGTACTCGAAGACTTAATGAGTTCTCATATATCAAAATTAGTTTTCGATATACTGATGAGTTCTCGAATATATTATGAGTACTCGAATAACTTATGTTTTCGGATAACTTTAACAGTTCTCGGATTCTTTACTAGTTCTCGAAAAAATATTGGTTCTCGAATAAATGATAGTTCTCGATAAATAAGATGGGTTCTCGGAAAAATTATGGAATCTCGAAAAACATCATGTAGACCTTGACCGAGAACTCCTGTCCGTAAACCTGATCGAAAGCTTTATAACGGATAACTTAAAACCGAGAACCTGAATTCGGGAACTAACAGATAATCCGAGAACTTAATTTATTAATCCTTAAAACCGAAAACCAGTTATTATTATCGAAAACAAAAGTGATATAGTTAGGTGGTTCAAAAAATGTTAGGGATTTAGGTATATCTTTTTTCCAAGTTTAGATAGGAATAATTATCTCCAAAGATTTCATAATATTTTGAAATCTTTGACTTTATCAACATGATTTCAAAATTCTTGGAGATTAAGTTTCGTAAAATATCGAAAAACAAGATTTAATCCAATCTTGAACCAAAACATACTAATTTTCGTTAACATAAACAATATGATCTTTATCTCATGAATCCGTAGTTATCTCCGAATGAATTTATGGAGCGAATTCAATTAGTAAAAAAACTTTAACAGATTCAACATAATAGGGATAAAATTTGAAAGCATATTAAGTCTAATTATACTAATCAAGAATCGTGACTCAACAAAATTCCGTAATCCTTAAATAGCACAATCTTAAAGAATAAAAATTGATATGCTATTAAACTTAAGTTTTTTTTTTTTTTCGTAAACATGAAATTGGAGTCAATGATGTTATGTGATTTTGATTACATAAATCACAAATCCGTCTTTTTTATTAAATTAATATAATCAACATCGCTCTAATATCACATGTTGATTATATTAATTAGAACATAAGGCATAAACATAAGAATTAATCATTTGTACTTGATATGATTAACCGTTCAAGAACCTCGGTAATGGAAGACACCATCATCTTGATCGGGTTCCCTTTAGGGTATGCAGTTCTGATGGTTTATGTGTTCTTAAGTTATGAACACATTGAGAGAGAAAGAGAGAGAGAGATAGGGGATGGCTAATGGTATTATGATTGTGAGTCAACGCTAATCTCATAATAACCTCTCTATTTATACATACCCAGGGGACACCCTAATAAGGCCCATCTAATGATAGTCCGCCCATCAAAGACATATCTGTTATTGGGCCTAGGATAATATTAATAATTGATCATCATAATATAAATGATTATAATGGCTATCGATAAATATACAAACGTTACATATATTTATTCCAACAGGCAATCCTTAGTCAATGCCTTTGGTTGTGGTTAAGATGAAAGAGGAATGAAAGTTATAATGTAGATCAGTAGTGCATTTGATCTCCGATACCAAGACTAGTTCTCAGTATCGTATTTGGGCTTCAACAGAGAATTCGTTTTGAGCACTGCAACTGTTATTCAATGATTTAACGGTTGTTCAATAAAGAAGTTGGTCATCAACGGTGAATGTGTTGTCTCAGTACTAAAATTGAATCACTTTCAAAACAAAAAATAACTGCATATCGACATTTGGAATCATTAATTCGTACAAAATTCACAATCATTCTTGATTGTTATTGGAGAATTATCCGATTGAATTTTATTAGTTCCATCAAAATAGTTTCATCTAAAAGTGTTCGACACGATTTTCAAAGATATCCAAGTTACTCACGAACCACAAAACCGAAACCTCTAATAGAAGCTTTTGTGTACCATAAACTATAACAAGTCTTGGTGTCGTACCGGTATCGTGATGAACCGTACTGATATTCACAATAATATCAATACAACGTCGATTTCGACCGAATGACAACAGTACTACATTACTATCAAATCGGTACCGACGTCCGATTTTACGATTTTTGATCCATGTAAAACACGTGTCAATATCCTTTGGGCATATTACGAGTTTATTTTTCCACTTATGCCTTTTGATTGTTGTATGTATCTACTGCCAATGCCACACCGGCACAATTCCCGTCACGGAGCGTGGAGAATCCCACTAGTTTGTATGAAATAAGATGATAGACAAAATTACACTTTGTGTCCTCAATGTATTACTGAAATTATGAAACGTTTCCTTAATTTTATTTTTTTACATTTTATGTCCAAAATTTTGTTTTTTGTTGCATATTGTGTCCTTTCTAACTAACTGAGTTTAAAATCTCAGTTAACCTCATTCCACCCAGGGGTATTATTGTCCATCATGTCAAAAATCATAGTTCCCTATTATATCATACATGTGAACTCGGATCGACCCATTTGAAACCCTAATCGACCAAAACGATTGAAGCCCTAATCGACCCAATGGTGCAATGTTGGTGTGGTAAGGAGGCTGTAATTCGTACATCATGTACCCCTAAAAATCCAGGCCGTTGGTTCTTTGGTTGCTATGAAAAGGTAAGCTTTAATCTGTAAGGAAAGAAGTAGAAAGACCAACAGACAACGTTGTTGCCAATATCTGACTACTGCTAGTGTCATGTTGCTGCTCTCTTCTTCTGTTATTATTCTTTTTTTCTCCATTAAAAAAACAAAACGCCATTAAAATGAAGCTTCTCCTTCCAGCTACTACTCCATTTACTTGGTAGGGTTTCATCATCATCTTTGTACCTTATTTTCCATATCAAACACATATTCATCGTTAGAGACACCACAACACATTCTTCAAATTAAACACAGAATCCGCCATCCCTTTCTTTTTCAAATCATCAAACCAAGATATTCAGATTTTAAACCAAATTAGTTCAGATTTTTTTTAAACTACGTGGGTGACCGACGGCCTGGAGTTTCAGGGTTCGTAAGTATTCATCTAAAGTCGGTTATGTTGTGATAAGAGATCGAATTGGAGGAAGATAGTGTGTTTGAGGGTTGTGAAAGCATCTGGTGTTAAAAGGGGGGGTTTTATAGCAATTTTGACGTGAATGGACAATAATACACCTGGGTGGAATGAGGTTAACTGAGATTTTAAACTCAGTTAGTTAAAAAGGACACAATATGTAACAAACAACAAAATTTTGGACATAAAATGCAAAAAAATAAAATAAAGAACACGTTTCATAATTTCAATTTAATGGGGAGAATTACACGTTTTCTAATAAAAATACATTTAATATATTAAAATACATTAATTCTCCCCAATTTTTATTACTAAATGCAAAAAAAAAAAAACGTGTTATTCTCCCCAATTTTTATTACTAAATCAGATTTATGATGAATTAATAAAGAAGATATATTAAATATATTTATAAACATATTTTTCAAAATTAAAAATATAAACAATGAAATTTGGTATGTAAATAAGCTTTTGTAAAATTTGTAGAATTTTTGAAGTTGTAAATGTAATTTAAATAATTATTAGAACCATTAAATGAATAATATATAATTATAAAAAAACCAAGATAGTGGATGAGGTTAGAGAAGATAACTAAGATATTTGATAGGGTTAGTGCAAAGTATTTGTAGTGTGCAAAAGTTTCAAATAAAGAACACACGGTGCAATTTATAAGGATAAAGGACACACGGTGCAATTTAAGGTAAACATAAAGGATAAACTTTGTTAGACCATTCGGTGTGGCTTAGCCACGGCAAAGAAGACGGGCCGCCAAGTAAGCTCCAAATCACCGGAGCAACATTGAAGACGGGCCTGGGGTGTTGGACGCCGGGCCTCCATCTTCTCCGGCGAGTCTCCGGCGGCCACCATCTTCTCCGGCGAGTCTCGGCGGCCACCTTCTTCTCCGGCAAGCATTTAAAAGGTTTTTCCTTAATGAACCCCACCCTTAAGGCCCGTCATCCCCGACATTATTTGGCCGCTCATGCTGTTACCGGCATAGGGGGCGGTGTACGCCGGCCCGGCATACACTTGCCGGCCCTATGCCGGATCCACACCGAAAGGTCTTATTCTCCCTTATTAGCTTAATGGTTCAGCACTTAACCATTCCATTCGGATGCTGAAATAAACAGTCTGAATGCTGAATGATTCAGAACTGAATGATTAAAAGGCTGATTAAGAGACTACCAAACAGCCCCATATATGTAATTATTGATTTTTGTCACTGATGTTGCATATATGAGTGTTGTATAAATTCAAGGTCTTTAATTTTCAAATATTGTAAAATTGAGTTGAGTGACATAATTATCTTGATTTTCAAAGTTAAATTTTGTACAAGTCAATTTTGAAGTACAAACATCTGTGTATTTGTTTAAAAAGAAAAAAAAAAATCTTTTGTTAACTCTATACAACAACCTTTTGTTAACGTGAAATATCATTCAGAAACAAAATTTCATCCCTTTCTACCAATTTAAAGTTTAAACTACCAATCCATCTCATCTCATCTCATCTCATACAATTAGACAAATTATTCAAGGCAAATTTTGTAAACATTTGAAGCGTCAATCCATTAAATCTTAACAAATTAAGATCATAACAACCCATTTTTTTTCAAAAAGTTCACAAGTACATTTATCTAAAGTACAAACTTTCGTATATACAAATTAAAATTACACTTAAGAGAGTTTCTTCTTGCAAATATCATCATAATCAACTATCTAAAAAAAAGGCAATACCAATCTCAAAAATGATGCAAACTTTCCGGGGTTTTGTATATGACAACAAAACACGGAAGAATAGCCCTCGGATTATAAACGTACAACTCCTCAAGGTTAGAGTACAACCCTGCGCAGCCTGCAACCGAATCATACAATCCATCCTCTTCAGGTGGCGTGTGTTCATCCACGCGCTTTACTTTTCCAGCAATGACTCGACACACGAGCATTGCCCGCCGCCCATGCGCGTCAGTCCCTAAACAATCATGTGCCCTACCACTACTAGCAGTAGTCCATGCGCCGCCTTTTACTCCACTGTCACCAATACCACTGGATTTTGTATTTTGAAACCCGTGGCGGATGACGGTGCACACACCGCATCCGGGGACGGCGGAGCAGAGGGCGGTGGAGTTTCGTGACCCAAGAGAGCAGGAGATGGTGGTGCAGTGGAAGCGAAGGAGCTCGTTGCCGTCGGCGGCGCAACGAGAGGCGGTGGCGGTGGCGCGTGTTTTCACAGCGTCACGACACTCCTCGAAGCGTTGGATGGTGCGACGCGTGTTGTGTACTTTTAGTATCCGTTCGACTGTGAAAATCGGAAGGTCCTTTTTTAGCCAGCTGGATTTGAATATAATTTCGACTATGTTTCGACCCGAATCATCCGGTCCCAATTCTGATACTGTAGATAAAATTAAAGGCATAAGGTAGAGTAAGAGTAACATTTGTATAGTTAAAAAAATATAATAAAAATAAATGGATGGAAGTTACATAAATGGTCCTGGTAAAGAAGAAATGTGCAATTAATGCCCTGGATGTGTTCTTTTCTTGTTTTGGAATATTAAAGTATCACTGTCGGTGGGTGATCTACAATTTTTATTTATTTATTGCTGTGTACATTATTAATTTTTAATTGATGACATCTGGTAAAGCATATGCTTGTATTTAATTTTTTTTATTTCTTATCAATTAAAAGGTAAGCATATGCTTGTATTAATTTTTAATTTTTAACACTGGGGTAATGGTAGAAGCAAAGCTTCTAGAAACACCTAAGGGGGAGGTCATGAGTTCAAATCCCACAAGGAGTAGAAATTTGGCGTTAAAAAAAAATTTAAAAGGTTTTAGAGTTGAGACATAACAAAAAAATTAATGTTTTTATTTCTTAAACATTTTAAGTTAATGGTTTACAATAAAAGGAAAAATTACATTCGACTCGACTACTTTGGTAAAGAGAAATTATGAGGGCCAATGATAAGAAAAAGACGACGTGGTGACCTTTTAGTATGGGTTCTAAGATTCATACACCCCGTGACATCATATTTAGGGTGTATGACATCACATTCTGGGTATGTGGCAGCTTTCTATTGGTATGTGGTGTGGGCCAGTGTGTATAAATCCTAAAGTAGGGGTGTATGAATCCACAACCCCTTTAGTATAAGGTTTTACTGGCGGAGTAGTCAAAGGCCATGATGGTCAATGGACATCACGGAACTCCTTTTGTTGAAGTAAAAGTTAAAAAAAAAAAATTGCCGTTCGGAAAAAAAAAAAAAAAACATTGTACACTCAATCCCCCTACTAAATTTAACTACTGTTTATCTGGCCATAACTTAGGCAATAGGACAAAACATATGAGAGGTTAAGACTGACATAACATGTTACATGTACATATCATTTCCTGATTGTGTTAAGGGCATTAAAGAAATTATTTGCTATGTTAATTAAACTCTAAATTTTTTTTTTTCTGTTCTTAACCAAAACCATTAAAAAAATATAGCTAGGTGAAGTTAATAGGATTAAACCATTTCTTTAGAAAAAGATGAAAAATGGAGAAAAATATGTAATGTAACATGTATATATAGGTAAAGTTAAAGAAGGTTTTTTTTTTGGATCGGCTAAGGACATCCCCTCGGTATCCTGTTTCGAATCCCTTTCCACGCATCGTCCCTGAGGGCATAAGCCCTTTCAACGTCAAGGGGTGTATTTTTGCTAACCCTGGGATTCGAACCGTGCACTTCCCCAAGCGGAACCTCCCTAAAAAGTAAACCCTCCCACCTCTCCCCAACTGAGCTGGGGGTCATTGGCAAAGTTAAAGAAGGTTAACTTATGTATAAAAGCTTAAGAAACATGGTATTTAACACCTCAGTTAATAAAAACTTTTATTGGTAGAATGATCAGGGATGGATGATTAATTAATGGATTCACGAAACTCCTGTGTTCCATCCCTTTTTTGTGTTTATGATGTGTCAGATGACAATTGACAAATTGACATAAATAACAGTAACAAAACATTGAATAATGATTGGAAATAGAAAATTGTATGTAAATATGGTAGATTGTAATATAAAGTTCACATATTTAATTACTGTATTTTTATAATTTAGCTAACTTAGTTTATAATTATAAAAAATGACATGTTAATTTTAGTTTTTAATCGTAAAAAAATGACATGTTAATTAGTAGATTACCAGCATGTCTAACAGCTTGATGATGTTCCAAGCTCTCCATTTTCGGGAAAACCTCTCCACATTGAGAACATACACAAATCGTACTTCTTGGTATTGTATACCTGTCCATCATTAAGAACACAAACATATATTTAAATCCACAATTTTTTTTTCATAACTTTTCAAAATAAAACTATTACAAAAAAATGAAAAAAAGCAATCTATAAACGTAGTCAAAATCACTATAATTATTTGTAAATCTAAAATCCATTTTTCATAATATTTAATTAAAATGGTTTATAAAAAAAATCTATAAACTTTTGTCTAAATTATTAGACCATCATCAATGCAATATCTTCGTAGACTGGCTGCCCGGCCCCACGTTAACTACCCGCCATCTGCCCTCTATCTTCCTTGGTACACACCCTCTCTCCTACCTTCTCACAATAACCTGCCCGCCATTTCCTTCTCCACATCATACGGAGTCTCACAAAGGACTTAGCATTGGCGATGGTCTTATAACTCTTTTAACAAATGTAAAACAATAAAATTAAAAACAAAAATCAAAAAACTGAGATAGACCTTGAAGGATCAACAATAGCATGACATTCATAACATCCAGAAAGCTTTCTAAACTGCATGCTTCTTGAAGAAGACGAGAAACTACTCCCATTGCCTGAGGATCTAACCGAACCGGTTAAAGACTTCGAAGAAGAAGACGACCCGCCTTCGGCCCCCGGTTTTTTCCGGCTAAGTAAACCGGAACCCATACCAACAGTGCTACTCTCGGGTGAGTTATCAGCTCTATGAACAACTCTTGTATTCCCATGCACAACATCCTTAAAACTACATATGGAGCTACATGAACTCATCTTAGAGTACCCATTTGCGTTCTTCACCGGGTCATGGACTTTATTTGACCCGACAACAACGTCCATCTGTTTGCAAGTCAACAAGTTCTTGAATTGTTCCCATGAAGATGTTGTTGATGTGTTTTGTTGTTTTGGTTTTGGTTTGGATTTAGGGTTAGGGTTTTGTTTAGTTTTAGGTTTTTGTTGTTGTTGTTGGTGTTGGTGTTGTTTTCTCTTGCTTGTGGTGTGTTTTGTTGGTTGTAGCTTTTGGGTTTCTGATGGGAAAGTAAGAAGTGCCATGATCAAAAGAAAAACTTGAAGATGAAAGAAGATAATAATCTTTGTTGTTCTAGAGAAAGAGAGAGAGAGAGAAGGGTAGAGAGAGATGCTTGGTGAAGGTGTTTTGAGTCTATTAATGGAGGATGGGATCCAAGAAGGGTAGATTGACCAGGCAATGGAGAGGGTGGGACTATATTTTATTTATATTACTTGTGTTTTATTGTTATATTATTCTTTTTTCTTTATGTACAATTATGCAAACAATATAGGGATATAATAGGAGACACTTAATTCTTTAGAGTTTGGAGTCATTAAAGTTAGTAATTACAAGTTTGAGATTATGCACGTGCTGAACAAAATAAGTGTGTTTATATAGGTGTATTTGACGTTTTTATATAAAAGTTTAATATGTTTGTACATCTTGAACAATTTCGAACCTCGTCTAGGCTGAATTGAATTACGCTAACGCTTGGTTCATTCGCATAGGGGTGATCGATTAGCGTAATAGACTAAGACTGGTACATTTTCACAATAAGATACAAGAGAACCAGCTAAACACCACCTCCCTTACCTTCTAAAGAATATTATGTACGATAGATGTCAGTACGATTATTAAAAAAGTTATTATATACGGATACATAATCACATGGTGATAACTCATTGTTTTTGACACGTTATTGTCATTTAAATAAAAGTTTTAAGTTTAGTTTACTTGAAACATCAGATGTTTTATATTTCGATAATGATTAAGGTCACGTTGGATTGTTTGGTAGGTTAATTATGTCTAAAGAGTTATAATTGTTGTTTGCTTTTCTATCCTTATAGGTTGTAAAAAATTAACTTATCTACAAACCCTAGCTTAAAATGCTTTTGGTTGACAACACTAATGTTATTGCATATGTATTTTAACATTTGAAATGAAATCCTTGTATAAACAAATAAATGCCAAATATGATTACTAAAATCTTCCTAGCATACATTGTTCAGTCATCAATAATACGGAGTATTTATATCCAAACACTCCATTAATTTTTTTTTTTCGTCCACTTTGCCATTTCCATAAAAGTAGAAAAATAAAGCCAGTTACGTATAGCAGGATGACAGACAAATGTGTAAAAGGCTACGCCTCTATTCATTTTTTAATCATTAACTCTATCGTGCTAAACATTAACTCTTAGATAAGCATCATAAGCAAACCAGGTAAACACCAACTCCCTTATAACAATTCTTAAAATCTCCTCATATGCTAGTACATAAGCACAATATGCTAATAATACATGGCATTTGACACGTTACGTATACTGTCATTCAGATATAAACTTAATTTATAGTTAATTTGTTTACTTTTGATATATTAAATGTTTTATACTTGGTTTCTAATTAAGTTATGTGATATTGTATTGTTAGTAGGCTATCATGAAAGGGTTAAAATTATCGTTTAGTTTTATCCAGAGTTTATTATACAAATGGTCCTTGTGTTTAATACATACTGCAAGTTTGGTTCTCAGAACATTGAAATTACATTGATGCTCCTGGTGATTTGTAATTTATAATTGTAACGGTCCCTGACCCTAACGACCGTCTATTTCTTTCATTAAAGACGTGTAAAATGACCAAACTACCCTCGGTTATTTAAAAATACATAAATAATTAATATTAAATATTGTTAATATATACCTAACCAAACCCCACACTTCACCCTTCTCCCTTGGCTTCTTCGTACATTAATTAACCGCACCTCATCTCCATCATCTTTGTAACAAGGTGGCGACGGTACCTGCAGGTTCGGTGGGTGGTCGTTGGTGGTCAGGTAGAGACGGTAGGTAACGTGAGACACCTGTGTTGATTTTTTGTTTAATGGTTCTCACATGACTGTAACGCATGTGATGGGGATACGAAGTTGTAGGATCGTTTTTGGACAATCTGACTATCTCGAGCTGGTTCACCTAGTGTGTTGAATCCACTAGATGATGTTTGAATAACAAAAACGCCAATAAACACAATAACGAGTTATCAAAAACACACACAAGATGGTTTAAAGGTTGTAATCATATTAATAACAGAGCATGAGTGTACAATACAATCCACAGACCCGAAAACCTAGGACACTTGATGTTGGAATGTGTGAAATGACAGCTAAAGTGATTAGGGCAATGATTGCAAGTATTTATACCTGCTGCTAGTCGGCCCAGGCCCTAGGGTCGACTAGCTTTCACGCACACGACTCGATGGGGTGACTAGCAAGGTAGTCGTCGTTATACCCACACAACTAGCTAAACTAGTCGTGCCTATAAGACCTAGTCGTGTGTATAGATACAAAACAACCCTTAATCATATCAAACACATCCAAACACGTACAAAACGATAAATAAACACCTATACTAGGCTAGGGACATCTACATTACATGTACTAACAGACTCCCCCTTGGACCTAGCTAGTATGTATTCAAAAAATTCAAGCAGCAGCACTTGATCTTCTAAGGATTCGCAATCCGAATCCTACTAATCTTCGTCTAATCACAACTTGCATGAATATTGAAAGGATAGAAAAAACGGATCACCCGTTGAAACATGAGGGCTTGATTGGCTTCTGGTTGGAGTGCTGAATCGGATAATGATATAACGTCGCAATGTCTGCTTCTGAAAGATTTAGCAGCCACATAGGATCCCAGACTGATTTTTTTTCCATATCTTCGGTGTGTTGTCAAGCACGATCACTGCTTCTGTTGTGATTTCATCATAATACCAGAACCAGAACTTTGAATGAATGTTCTGTTCCGTAGGAGCAATTGGGATCTTTAACATGCAGTCTGGAGGCTCGATCTTATGTTCCCAGATTGGATGACCTGTCTTGGGATGCAGCACCTTAGTCTTGTAAGACTTCGGATACTGAGGCTTGAAAGTCTCCAATCCTTCTCGACTTTCTCTCTTCAGAATGCTGTAAAACGAATAAAATATTGGGCACTTGTGATAGTACAATGCCTGCAGATGTACCAGATCTCGAACATACCAGAAAGGAAGGCTTCTGATATTTCTATACCAACTAAAGTACAATAGCCCTTCATTCCATTTGATGCTGAAGACTTTAGCGTGTTTGATGTACTCCCAGCTAAGAACATTGTCCATCATCTTTCATAGCTTTTTCTTGAAAACACTAGCTTGTTCTGGCCCTTTCTTGACAGATCGTTCAGCTTCAGATGGAAACCACTGAGAGCACAATCTCATGATACGTTCATTTCTTGACAGGACTTCATCTGGAATAGTTGTAGGCACGGAACGAAGACGATCCTCAACTTTGTTGATCATTTCATCATCAATATCTGGAATCGCGGTGGAATCATTGTTGAAGTAATATGTTGGATACTCTTCATGTGTTACATCTTCCATTTCCACTTCGTTATGTCTGGGATCCAGTTTTGGAGGAGTATGGCTGCCACTGGAAGATTCTCCAAGTGTCAAACCATAAACCTTTGTTATGTCTTCCCTGGAGAGTTCAGGTGGAATCTCTCCCTCTTCCAGATCTTCGAGATGAGGAATCTTCAAAGGATTGCCATTGTCATCGATCAAGAATAGATTCCTCAAGGGCTCAGCAACATCAAGTGGCACCGATCCAGTCAATATGTAATCTTTCAGTCTTTTAATGGCATCAGCATTGGACTCCCCTAATTAGATGAGCTACTTTTGGGATCCTTGCCCTAGGTGTCATGTTCGCTTTTGGTACGGCGTTCTTCCGCACCACAGGACGAACCTGCACTTGCATTCCTTGGATCACCACCATAACCCTTTCCATCATCATCATCATCATCATCATCATCATCATCGTCATCATTCCTATCATTATCATCATCATTATCCTCATCATCTTCCTCGCCATCTTCCTCATCATCCTCACCTTCTTCATCATCTTTGTCATCGTTACCAGACTTAGATACACCTGTAATTTTAGGACGGTCTTCAAACAGTTTGTCGACCCGTTCTTTGAGCTTTTGGTTTTCAGACTTGTATTCTTCAATTCTTTTCTCTTCAATTCTTTTCACATTATTGACATTCGCGAGCTACAACTGATTGTATTGAGACTCCACAGTAGTCAGTCTCGCAACAGTGTCTTGGTTCGACTACACAAGCTGCTGATTTGATTCCACGAGCTGCTGATTTGACAATTGTAGTTTCATGTTCGACACTTGCAGTTCTTTGTTGATGTGGATAGTTTCACCGAATAATTCCAACATCGCTCTTTCATTCTTTTCTATAGTCACAATCTCACCTCTCAACTCTGGATTTTCATGCGCCTGAGCACTCACTATGGTCGTCACCTCATTTACGTGGCGTTGTAGTTGATCATTCGAACCAGCAGGAGTTGATATTTATAAGATCACCCACAAGGTTAGATACGAGCTGCTGAGATGTGGTCGCTGCACCAGTAACTGAGATAGGCTCAGTGAAGATTACCGATGCAAGCATTAACCACGTCATACCTGCAGGCATAGCTGCACCATATGTTGTAGTGGTTGTTGCTACTATTGTTGCTGAAGATGAAGTTTTCTTTGCCGAAGTGACACTGACAGCATCAGATAGTCTCCCAAATCTTGATCTTTTATTTGGCTTTTCAGTTGTTCTTTGGGATTTTCTCTTAAACCGTCCACCTTTAGCCTTTTCCTTTCCTTTCCCAGTTGGATGAGTGTCTAATTCAGCATCAAGATCAGCGATCTATGCATCTTCATCAACTTAAAGTCATGATCTATTTCACGACTTTTTGCCTCCATCCATTTAGTCTTTCTCTTTGCTGCTTTTGCAGCTTTAGTATCTAGGGAGTCATCAAAGTCGAATTCATCAAAAGCATTTACAATACTCACAAAGTCTTCATCACCTTCCACATCAGCGAATTTTCCTCTCTCATCTTGTGACGATCCCTGATCACCAGCTGTTGTCAAAGGATCCTGGGAATCTAGAGCACTTGTATCCAATAAATCATCATGTGTGGCAGTTGCAGAAATGCTGTCAGGCACATTTTTTCCCAATTCTACTGTATCACGACCCACATCATCACCATCTCTAAACGTTATCCTTTTATTTTCAAAATCGTCTTCAGAATCGCTGTTTTCATTTCTCCACTTATTCCCCTTTGGAGTTTTATATCCAGGATTGCTTTAATGTCTGAAAACCTTCTTGTTTTGGGCCATTTGCCTTTTGGCTGAACCCTGAACCAGAGCATCCTTTCCATCACTTCCTCATTAGTAGACGATCATCACCCTTTTCCTTGGTGAACAAGATGCAATCCACGAGTCCACGGTGGAACCCGTTGGATATAAGATAGTTGCTAAGTATTTGATACCATTATCGCGGAGCTTGATGGAGTCCATATAACGCTTTATTCAACTTGTAGACTTTATCACGATGAAACAGATCCTCGAAACCCGGCGGCTGTGCAACATACACCTCTTCCTTCACGATACCATACAAAATAGCACTTTTCACGTCCATTTGATAAACCTTGAATCGTTTGTATGAAGCGTAAGCTAAGAAAATCTGAATAGCTTCAAGGCATGCAACTGGAGTGTATACTTCGTTGTAATCTATTCCTTCTATTTGCCTGAAGCCGAGCACAACTAATCGAGCCTTATTTCTGACAACCACCCCGCGGTCATCCCGTTTACACACTAGACCCACTTTGTTCCAATTTTCTTTGCACTAGGAGGTAAGTCAACTAAGTCCCACACCCCCAGCTTTTGGAACTACTGATTCTCAGTTTGCATAGCTTCTATCCATGGTTCCTCCCATAGTGCCTCCTGCACAGTTCTTGGTTCCTGTTGAGATACATAGAGAGCTAAGGACTAATCGTTCTGCTGTCCAACCTTTCTAATATCTAAATATAAAGCCAGGGTACCTGCATTATCACTTGAACTAGCATTTCTGAGTTGACCACGTTTCATGACTCTGCTAGTTGGATTACCAATCACATTTTGCAATGGATGAGTGTCGTGAATCCGAGATTCCGGATGTGCCGGCACTGGATCATCTGATTGCAAATTTATATTTTCCATGCCTTCTGAAAGATTTGTCTCTACGGCGCTTGAACTTGAGGGAGCAGTGGGTTGCATATTAAACCTTGAGAGATCAATCCATAGATCAATTCCTGGTGTTGTAGAAGAAGAAGCACCAGCTTGATTGTTTCCTATGGGAATAACCGGAGTTGTAGTAGTAGATTCACCATATCCAGCTTGTTCATCGGTCAGAGTTTCTGAGATTATGCAAACTCCTCGTCAGATGAAGACGAGTCCTGAATCTCTGCCGACGCTTCCTGAAAAACTTCTTCTACCTCTGCTGGTGTGGATTTGCTAGGGGGACACGTAGATGTTGAGGCATCAGATGTTCCTGGTGTATTGACGATGATCGGACGCATAAGTGGTTAACTGGTTGCGTTTTCACATTCGTAATACATCTGTGCAACAACATCATCCACCACATTAACTACGTTGAAGGAATCAAACAGACTCTTGTAGTCGAACAACTAATCAGGTCCAACACCAGGAGCATTAACAGTACAGCGTTGAACATCGACATTTAGCCATTCTTCAACGCGTTGGGTTCTTTTGTTGTACACTCTTTTATTTGGAGTGTTGTATCCAACAAAGTACCCTTCTTCTACTTTAGCTCTAATTTTTTCATGTGGTTGGATCATAGTGCATGGAGCCCCAAATGGTTCTAGAAACTATAAGTTCGGCTTCCTACGGTTCAGCAATTTGTAAGAAGTCTTTCCATGCTTCTTTACCGTTAGAACCCTATTCAGAGTGTAACACGCGCAATGAACCGCCTCATTCCAGAAGAATACTTGAAGGTACGAGTCTGCGAGCATCGTTCTGCCTGCTTCTATAAGAGTCCGATTCTTTCTTTTTGCAACCCCTTTTAACTGTGGTCTGTATGGAGCTGTAAATTCATGATGAGTACCCTTTTCTGCACATAACGCCTCCATAGCATGATTCTTGAATTTTGTTCCATTGTTGCTGCGAATCCGACGGATCTTTAACTAATAGATATTTTCAAGTTTAGCAAACAGATTGTTCAAGTACTCGAAAGTCTCACTCTTGTGCTGCATGCATACTACCCAAGAGAACCTAGAATAATCATCAGTGACAACCAGACAGTATAGATCTCCATTCTTGCTTTTTCGATTGACAGGACCGAACAAATCCATGTGCAATCGTTCGAGAGGAACACTGACTGAGTTGATCTTCTTGGGTTTGTGAGATTTCTTCTTCTGCTTCCTTTTCTTACATGAAACACAGACATCATTTAAATGAAAGTTTTTAATCGAGACACCTTCAATAAGCTAGTTCCAAACCAAGTGGTTCATCTTCCTCAAGTGAATGTGTCCCATTTGTCTGTGCCACATGATGGATTCGTTCTATATCGCCTTTGACAAAAAACAAGTGACCTACCCTTGTGATGTTATAGCTTGACTCATATCCAGAACTTACAGACTGTTGACCCTTGGAGAAGAGATCATAACCCACTCTCTCGAAATCTTGAATCCCGGTTTCAGAATGAAGCATGTGTTTTCATCAAAGAACACTGTGTATTTCTAATCACAGATTTGTGAGACACTCAGCAAATTGTGGTCTATCTGCTTGACAAAGCTTATCTTCTCTAAGCTTACTATTCCATTTCTCATACTACCCTCTTTTGTTATGTAACCCCCCTTATTACCAGCAAAAGCAACATACCCCCGGTGATATTATTGATGTCAAATAGCAGGGATAACTATTCCATTTCTCATACTACCCTCTTTTGTTATGTATCCCCCCTTACTATTCCGTTTTGTTCGTTGATCCATTCCTTCCAAGATTGAACCTAGCTTGATAAGATCAACCTTCACTATACTCATAAGATTAGTTAAGTTAGTCATCATATCCAATAACTAACACATCTCATGAGTTTATTCACACCATCATATCACTTTCCCAATTATCATTGTGCTATATTTTTCATGTATGGTGTGATCCATCTTTTGAACATGTGTTTCACATTTTATATTCGGGTAATTCCATGATTACCCAAATCAAGTTATCACCACAATTTGCAAACAAGACTATTGAGACACTTCATCAAACACTTGGTGTGCACCCACCAAATTCAATTGATTTTCATGAGTTTAAGTTTGGCCAAAACATACCCATTTACCTAATAATCATCATATCATGTTATTTAGGCTCTTTAGCCTAAATTCCTCATTATAACAACTCCTAACAGTCAACTAATTCATTAAACATAGAGAGTTTCTACCTAAAGGTTAAACCCCAATTTTTACACATTAACATAATCATATGATTAGAATCAAACACATATGTAGAATGTGATTCGTAACCAAATTAGGTATGATTGAGGCTCCCTAAAGCTAGAGAAACCTCCAACAACTTAGAATCTCATGTTTTTGACAAAACCCTAGATTTTCACCATGATAAAAAACGAGTACAACATCAATTTCTACCAAATAAAAGGTACCTTGATGTTCATTAGGCCTTAGATGACCCGTTTCTTGCTAATGCACTGAAAACCCCTTGATTTGGCTTGGATTTGAGCAAGGTTCATGAGTTAGGGTTTGGGTTGGTGTAGGAGATGATTCTCCTGATCATTACACGACACACTCACACACACAATGTGTGTGTTTTATTGTTTTATTTTTATTAATAAAACTCACTTTATCATATTGGCAACTATGGCCCCTCATGTTTTTCCCCAAAGTCTTTTGTTGTTAAAACTCATTTAGCAAAACTAGTAGTATTCCCATAATAGGACATAACCCAAGGTCTCATTATTCGAGTCTCGTTTTATTGTTTTGCTAATCACGCCTAATAGCGTAATTAGGCGAAAGGTTGATTTTGGGGTGTTACACTCCCTGCACAAATAATTAATGATTAGTGGTTAAGGGGACCCAAGCCTTCACAGACTTGGGTCTACCATCTTCATCCATTGTCGGAAAATCAACCCACTTTCCATTAGAAGTTGGTGTTGTTTCCGATGGTCCGGTAGCAGAAGTTGATGATTCTCCGGTTTTTGTTGGTGATTTGGGCCTCTAAACCTGTTCTGGTTTCTTGGGCTTAGCCTTCTTCTTTGAATTTGGGCTTGAAGGCTTTGCCTCAGATTCCTTTGAAGGAACAATGTTTAGAACCACTTCAAATTGAATTGTACGTGGCTCAGACTTAGGGTTAGCCTTTGGCTTAGCTTTAGCCTTAGCTTGTGGCTTAGGCGCTGCATTAGCCTTAGTAGGAACTGGGCTCCCCCTCATCTAGATAACCTTACCATCAACTGGCTTTTGGTTCATAGCAGTTTTGTTTCTGTTGTCATAAACAACCTGCTTCCCCTTTTGTTTTTCAGAAAATTTTGGGGAGACTAGTTGTTTTGGCTTGCTAGAACTTGAAGCTTCATCAACCTCGATCCTTTTGCGCCTAAATTTAGGGCACGCAGCAACTAAATGCCCATGCTCCCCGCATTTAAAACAGGATTTATATTCTTCAAATTTGGGAGCTTCAGATTGCTTCTCCCTTTTGTCCCTAGGTTTGGATGTACTGGCGAATGTGTTCTTTGGCTTTCGATCCTCAAAACATTCTTCTTGCAAACTAATTTGACGTCTCTAACCAATGTCACTTTCTACTTCTCCAGTAGGTCTAACAAACTTAGTCACATGTTTCTTAGGATTCTGTCTCTGAGTCTGCTTGGGAGGGTCATTTGTGTTTTTCTTTGAATTTTTCTTATTGTTTTCATTTGTTTGATTATCCTGCCCCTTTTTACTCGTATCCCATTTTTCTTTCTTAAAGGTGATGGTTGATTCTTGCCAAATTTTAGTAATCAAGGCATGATCGATACACTTGATGGGAAGTTCCTCATCAGTGTATATCTTATCAGATCCCTTCATTTTATAAAACACTTTCATGATCTCCCTGCCATCAGTAGGTTGCACTTTCGGCTCAGGATCATACTGTGATTTTGGATAGGAATATCCGCATTTTTAGCTGGTGCCTCCCTCTTAGGCTCATCAAACTCATTATCAAAAACGTCTGTTTCACAGACAGTTACATAATCAACAATCTCACTAGCACCTAGCATTGGTTTCACATCGGGTTGATATGGATCACCAACACTTGCAGCGTTAGCTGTTATATCCACAGTCTCCTCTTTCGGTAAAACATCAAAGGTGTGGTTTTCAAATCTCACTGGAGCAGGACATTGTGCATATACAGGACTGGTGGGATTTCCTCCTTTCTCTAGGTTGTCAACTATGTGATCAAGAACATACATGCAGTTTAGATAACTCTTAAGCTTTTTCTTGATCTATTCATGGTTGCAATTAACAATAGCCAACTGTTTCTTAGTTTCTGCTAACTCATTTAATGTAGTTATTTATTACAATTTGTTTGTTAGACACTGTTTTAGACAATTCAGAAAATCATAGTGTCCCTTGGTGCCACAGTTGTAACACCTGACTTTGCTTTTATCAAACCCAAATCATGTGTTGTTGTTGATCAACACATCTCTTCTCCCCGTTCTATCCATAAACTCCTTTGCTCTTCGGACCATGCTTGCAAAATGACACAGAATATCAATCAGGTCCATATCATCCTTTTCGACCTGGGCATAGTTTTCTTGCGTGAGATAAGGATTTCGTATCTGCCCTGCAACTAAGCAACTGTAGGAGTTGACCAAAGTAGACAATAGAGCCATATGTTCCTGGGCAAGTTCTACCGTCACTTTCTCGAATTCTTATGTGTTTAAATGCTAAGAAACTAGATTAGTCTGAAAACTACCACCTTTAACTGAAGAAGATGCACCACCATATCCAGAAGATGAAGCACCCCCATACCCTGACGAAGAAGGTCCACCAAAGTTTGGTGTGTTACTTGTTCTGGTGCTGCAAGATGTGCAAACGGGTTAATTCCAAACTGATTTTCCTCATAAGAAGGAGGACAATGAGTTGCATGTCCTAAGGGGAACACAGGAGGAGTGGAGTTTGGCTAGGGACCATAGTTGTCGAAGGAGAATACAAGATCTTGATTCAGCACACAAGCAGTCTAAGGTTTGGATCCTGCACCGCTTAAATCTTGAGGAGCTATCCCACAGTAGATAGCAGGGTTTAAGGGATGTACTCCTTGTTCGCCTTCTGATTTCATCAATTTCCTTGTTTTCAAGCTCGATCACAAAGTCATTGATGGAGATGGTCTGATAATGGTTTGTTGACTTCTGGATGTCGAGCCACTGATGCCAGTGGGGAGGGAGTGTATCTGTAAATCGTTCAACAAGTTCAAAGGAACTATAGACAACCCCGCACTGATACATTTTTGACATCAAATGATAAGAACGTGTCATTAGATCCCGTAGTGGCTCATTCCCAATCGCTGTGAAATTTTCAAACTCTTTCATGAGTTGATCCATCTTGATGTTCCTTGTCTTCTCATTCCTCTCATTCCTTTTTGCTAACGCAAGCCAAAGCATCTGAGATGTCATACACTGTACAAACTAATGTAGGATGTCTTTGGGTAACACTTGCGTAAGAGCAGCCATTGCCTTTTTCTCGGCATTAAACTTTCTTTCCTGATCATCCGTCATATCATCCAAGGCAACTGGAATGGCTGAATTTTCCACCATTGGTCTTGTATGTGTCTTGAAACGCTGCCCAAACTGATCCATCTATGCCTTAAACATGTGTCTTGGGCATACTGTTGAGCTGCATGCGAGTGCCCAAGGATTCCCATTCATCATAAGTTGTTGTTGGGCATACTGTTGAGCTGCATGCGCCCACGAATTTGTTCTGGCAGAATTAGCTGTTTATTGTTGTTGTTGCATCCGTTGTGCATTTCGTTCTGCCGAGAAAGCCCATGGATTGGTCGGTACATTCATTCGCGTGTTCATGTGTTGGTTATACTGCTGTCTCGGTTGGTTTAGGTGTCCCCACGGGTTAGCTATGTTATACAATCTGATATAGTCCGATAATTAGTCAAATTTTATGTCCAAATTGATTACAGGCGACTAGGATACTAAACACGACTACCTAGACACGATTAGCAAGGTTATAGGCGATTAGGGATGAAAAGGCACGATTGGCGGCCTAGTCGTGTGAACAGTGACATGACCTAGGGGTTTTGGCACGATTGGGTTCCACAGACAACTAGCTTCCTAGTCGTGTGAATAGTAACATGATTAGAAGGCTAGTCATATGAATCAAGTAACGATTAGAGAGCCTAGTCGCCCCTGAGAAGGCTAGTCGCTACCTGCAGGTCTAATGGCTTGTATTGCATGAAAATCATCATTTTTGCTTCAAAATCTATCAAAATCAATGTGTTTAATCCCTAACTGATTAGTAAAGTAGTAAAAACACTTTTGGAACGAACCCTGATAAAAAAAACACACGTTTTTAGCCATTAAAAACACCTTAGATTTTGAAAACTGTTGGTTTTTATAAAAAAAACTCAAAGTTTGAAACTTTCAAAACAGGTTTTTGAATGAAAAAAATGATTTAGAACATAAAACCACACTGTATTGAGTCAGAAATGTTATCAAACACTCGTGATAAGAGCCAAGGCTCTGATACCACTTGTAGGATTGTTTTCAGACAACCCGACTATCACGTGCTGGTTCACCTAGTGTGTGGAATCCACTAGATGATGTTTGAATAACAAAAACACCAACAAACACAATAACATGTTATTAAAAACACACACAATATGGTTTAAAGGTTTTAATTGTATTAATAACAGAACATGAGTGTACAATACAATCCATAGACCCAAAAACCTAGGACACCTGATGTTGGAATGTGTGAAATGTCAGCTCAAATGATTAGGGCAATGATTGCAAGTACTTACACTTGCTGCTAGTCGGCCTAGGCCCTAGGGGCGATTAGCTTTCACCCACACGACTAGGTGGGGCGACTAGCAAGCTAGTCATCTTCATACCCAGCTAGTCATGCCTATAAGACCTAGTCAGTCGTGTGTATAGACACAAAACAGCCCTTAATCATATCAAACACATCCAAACACGTACAAGACGATAAACAAACACCTATACTAGGCTAGGGATATCTACATTAAATGTACTAACAGATGTGTGAGTTTTACTCTGTGGAGCTTCATTTGAGAGCTAAGTGTAATTAACTCCTTTTATCCGTTAAAAAATATCTACAAACCTTAGGTTTATAGATATACCTTTAGTAAAAAAATAATGCTTTATGATTTCTTGATAAAATAAATGAACTTGTTTCGAATAATTACTTGAAGAAGCCCAGGACTCTGAAATGGATACGAACAAAACAAGATACAACCCAACTTTATACTTTCAACATAAATATATATGCACAAACTTATAATATATATACACGACGATGATGTAGTTTGATACGAACCCACTTAAACGATTATCTATCTTTTGTAAGACAACATGTCAACTAACAAGGTACGGATCTTACCCTCACTTCTTTATTGCTATCATCTTCAATTGTTATAACCCTATTGATTTCATATTCCTTTGGAAATTCCTAACGTTTTGGAATGTCGATTTCACTTCTTGTTCAAATTATGCTTTTTATGATTCAAAATATTAAACTAGACTTTAATATTATGCAATTGAATTTTGGTTAAGTTGTACTATCATCACATGTTTCGATATTTGTTTAATTGTTGTTATTATATCATTTTAGTATTGTTATTGTATTGTACTATGTGACTTAAGTATATTTATACTCTAATACCCTGAGTGCTCACTTATCATAGAGCACCCAACAAGCATTTTGTTATCGTATCGATAACATGAGAACCTTTCATGATGGTGAAAATTAGCTCACGACGTCTCTTAAGTACTAGTGAGGTATATATGACTATTAGGAGGCGTATGCCTTGGTTCTAAGATTTCAGTTTTCTAGGAAATGGATGTTGGATATGCCAACCCACTCATTTTGTGTGACTAATAAGCTACCGGTATATCGGTACGTATTATTAATTCATATTTACTCATGGGTGCATCTTATGATATGGTTTTGTATTCTTTTGTATAGATCGATTCACATAATATGATTCTACGAACACAATGAATACATGCTGAATCTGTAAAATCCTGTAATCGACATGTTTCTAGTGTTGATTGAGTGCACAGGCGTGTAAATAAGCTTCTTCAACCCATACGAAATTGGGATAGAGTAACATAAAAATATCAGAAATTAAATGAGCAAATTCGAATTCTTATTCACATGTTTAGGTTTATATAAACCTACATATACGTTTGAAACTCTCAAACGTATATGTTACATACGACACACACATTCGTAATTCACATACATTTGTGTCTATCATGCGCATAAGAATCTTTACATTTAAAGTCTTATCCAAAAGCGAGCATTACATCCAATCAATCAATCGGATGTTATCACACCTACATATATCAACAGGTTTAGTTCATTGAATTGCTTTACTTTGTATCATTTCATCATATATTATATCATTATATCGTTTGTGTTGGTTATTGTGATACCCCACATTTTCAGGTTAATACTTTAACTAAACTCTAGTTAGCTCATACATATATTCGTAGCATTTTACTTGACTAGGGTTAGTTAAATGAGTCACACGGTACACTATGATAGGTTTTTAATGGCATAAATAGTAATTCCGGGAATTATTGGATCGCATATACGAGGCTTGAACCTTGAACGTTGGTGAAACTATAAAATACATGTATTGTGTTTTAGTTTGTTTGAAATTATGTGTAAATACGTGACTATGTGAATTTATGTGAAATTATTGGATAATTGGTAATGTTATGTGATTAAACATTATCAGGTCCGTAACCAAGACGGGATGGATCGAGACTCGAAACCATAATATAAATACATTGGAAATATTTTGGATTAATAATAACAAGGTTATTATTAGTTAGTTTTATTAGAAAACGAAAAAAAATGTATATAAGGCGCCACGGGGCAAAAAGGAAGTCCCCCGCGGACCGCGGGGGAATAAAATATGAATTTCTGAAAACAAATGTGCCGTGGACCGCGGGACACCTATCTGATGACTTAAGTCGGTTTTTCACCTATTTAATCAATTTTTAACCCACTTTTCTCATGACAACAACCCTAATTCGCCTCTAAACCATTCCCTACGAAAATAATCATCCCCAATCTTTGCAAAACCTTAAAAACAAGATCCTAGGAGCTTAAGACGCATTAGGATCCTTAAAACAAAGAGCTTGAGGTATATTAATCTTCCTTTTGTGTGTTAATCCTTTTATTCATGTTTTAAAACAACAAACCCTACTTGTCCAGATCTGATGTAAAAGTTTAAAAACATTTAACATGAGTTTTATGATGATTAGTATGTGGATTAACATGATACTAGGGTTATATGATAGATTGTTGCATGAAACTTGAATGTGGATGTTGTCGATGATCTATGGTTATTTGTAGTTGATTTTGATGATGGATCGTATGAGTTTGAATCTAATTAACATGTTGAATACGTAGGGTTGAATGTATTTGAATGTTGTTAGGTTGTTTTATAAAACTAGGGTTTGTAAATAATGAGTTCATGCATGAATAAAACTTTGATAGCTTTGATGTGCTAACTTATATGGACTATAACTTGATCTTTGGGTTCTTAAATTGGTTGATTCTTGATACTAGGATGTTGTTTATAATGTAAGGATTTCAGAAAATACAAATATGTTTGTTTTTTGACATGATTTGGTATTTTTTTTTTTTTTTGTGATTTTATAAGAACTGATGTCAAATCTGATTTTCTGATAGAAAACTAAGGTCAAATGTAAAGAAACATAACTCGAGTTTTACAAATCATTAGACCACGGAATTTAATCATTAGCTACTATATGAGTTTCCGAACTTTTCCAAGTAGATTCATCTCAATTGGATAAACTTATGATTTATAGTAATTTTTGTTGTAAACTGTCGCATGCAACTCATTTTTAATACCTTGTTGTGTTTGAGAAGTTTTCATAAATTCTCAACAATTTGTCACAACTTAAAAATAGTGGCAATACTAGTGAACATATAGGAATGTTATGTAAATTTTTGGGAGTCTAATGTTTTGATTTGATATTTTATAAAAATTAGTTTTGACAATCCATAATCTCTTTAGAAAACGCAGATTAGGAAACTTTGAATATGTGCTTAGTTTAGAGTTTTCTTGACTATGTGGTATATACGTGTATGTAAGCATATGTGGATCGTATATGATGTATGTTATAACATGAAAACTTATTATTTACCAACAGGTCGTCGGGTCAACTTGTTGCATGTGGTTACACTTATATCGCATTAATATTTCACAACATTAGAAGTCATGGACAAAATGGGTTTTGTTGTGCATTGCATAAATGCATAGTTGCATATACTCATAAAGTAACACTTGTAATAGGGAGTCGTTAGCGGTTCACTATTTACGTTTGTGGAGTTTGGATATATAAGCTCAACGTAACCTAAGGGAAGTTTCACTAGTTTTTACTCCAAAGCATGTATCCCGTGAAGGACCACTTTATCCCTAGAGAAGACTACTTTGATTCCAGGAGTGAATCTACTTTACTAGTTTTCATACTTTTCATGTCCATAATTAACTAAACGAAACTCTATCGTTCAAAGTCCTTACTTATATACAGAATTAGTTGCTGGAGGCAAACGGGGTATTAGTTAATAGCGCTATTAGGTTGTGCAGCAACCTTACACCGTGCTTGGGAGCCGGGTGTGAACTACTGACCGCATTATTACCATTGTTGATAGACTTTGGTGGAAGGCAAGTAACTTTCTGTCAGTTTTCGGTACCACATGTTTAGTTACTTAGCTTTGGGTTAGCTACCCATGAAATGTGTTTAAAACTAGTGTTTGTTTTCTACTTTAACTTTTGGTTACCTTTATTTGTGAACTCACCAGCTTTATGTTGACACACTTAGCATGCTTTTGCAGGTCGCTAGATGATGCACTAGTTAGGACCTACATATCATTGGAGTCATTTGTTTTGAAACATTAACTAAACTTTGTTTCGGTTTTTGCTTTTTCCATGGATTTGGACACGTTGTTTTGCATATGATTTAAATTCAATACTTCATTTTATGCTTCTGCATTGTTTGAATAATATTTGCAAAAACAGTAAACTTGGTTTTAAAATGAACTAAATGGTTTTGGCATTTAGAGTCGTTCCATGTAACTAATGGCAATAAGAATGCTGGTTTGCCATGCGCCTCATGGTAAAACCCGTAGTGGATTTTGAGGGTGTGACAGTTATTACTGCTAGTTAGGCCTGTTATTCAGTACCGTGCATTTGGTTCATTACATAAACCTTTTATACACACTGGTTTTCATGATACATCAGGTGGGATAAAGAGAGAGAAATAAAGCCTTGGGATATAATTCTAAGATATTAGTTAACTTTGAAACTTTGCTATATCGTATTTGACCAACTTTTAACTTAACGAAATCATGTCTTCTGTTTTCAAAATAGTTTTATAGTGACAAATTAGCTTATTCGAATTGAGGGGGGGGGGGGGTGGTTAAATAGCAACTAGTCTATATATACTGATTTTATTGTGATAATCATTTCTGGCACCCCCCCCCCCCAAAACCCACAACGTTTTTTTTTCCGTTAAAAGTTATAGTCTAAATTATAAGGCAGATAAACTAAAACCATTTACCTAAATCCTAATTAACTTACAACTCAATACATCTAAGACCCAATATAACAATCAGCCCATGGTGTTTTAAAAACTTCCCTTAAATCCCTAAACCTTCTAACCTTGTCGATGTCGTCAACTGAACCTGCCACAACCATTGTTGTTTATGTGTTTCACCTTTGACCTTTTGGACTCGCACTCGATTTTGGGTTTGGGGAGTGGGGATGTCGTCAGTTTCAAGCTAATGATTCCAGAAGTCGCTGTCGATTTCAAGTAGCAGCTATAGCACCAAGTGATTTAGTTTAGACAGGGTATTTCGTGAAACTCGATTTAGGGATTTTGTCCAAATCAGTTGGTGACTAGTGAGTGTTTGATTACTTCGATCTATTGCTTGATTGAACACATTTCTAGTGTTTTATGTTATCCGATGATTTAAATTTCAATGTAAACCTGAAATTTGGAATTTGCTAATTGTTGAACTGTATTAATTTTTGGACTGGAGCTTAACTGTATGCATTTATAGGATAGTTTATAATCAGTTATATTTCAGATTATCAAATATCAAACAGTTCATTATTTGTAAGACTATAGATAGCGCAAACAGTTCATTATACTTTAAACCCTATGAATTTTACTCTTAGATTAGTAAATTTGTTATGTATGGATTGATAATGGTGTTAGTCAATAGATACAAGCAGTCAATTAAGTAGATTGGATTATAGGTTATGTTGATATGAAGTGTAGCTTATTCTTTGTTTTTTGAAAAATTGTTTTTTTCTATGTGTAAAAACTGTAATTTATCTGACTGAAAGTTTCTATTGTTTGACCTGACCTGAACCGTATCGCCGACCCAAAACATAGTTGTAAAAAAAATAAATTTTGGGTCTCGTGATTTTCTGTCCCCTGTAAAAGAGTTTAAGCTCTGCCACTGCATTGGTGATTATGTGAAGGTGTTATATGTTCACATAATCTAACACACTAAATAATAGCGTCGTTCCCAAATTTGGACATAACCATGATTGAGTAGTGAAGCAAATTTATAAAAGGTTCGGATTGACATAAACAATTAAGAGAAACTGAGAAATAATAATAACATTTGTGTGCAATGATTCAGAACCGGATCAAACCAAGTTAAATTGGATTCGAACTGAAACCATTAAATGCTAAATATAAGAACCAGAACCAGGTTGTATAAAAGCCTATCGGTTCAGTTTGGAATCAGGTTAAACGGTTCTCGTGTAACGGAACCAGTTGTCAGTTAAATCCTAAAATAACAATTAAATAAAACATAACTTTAGTAACCTTAATTTGTGATGTGGTAATTATATTAAGGACCTATGATACATGACTCGACCAATCAACTAAGGTTATATATATGACGGTTATGACTTAACTAAATTATGTGTAGTTCTTACATTCAATTGACATATTTTAGAAGTGCACGGTATCAGCCGCACATATGCAATGATAGATAATATTGACCCTACGAGTAATGTGTCATATACTACTAATGTCACATGTTATATTACATCTTTGTCTGATACATTTGATTAGCCAACTCATAAATGATTTTGTAAGCTTTAGTTATAAGTTTAAGCTACTTTCTCTCCCTTTATCATGTTTCATATGTCTTATACAGGGGCGATCCTCTATAGGGACAGGGAAGGGCGGCCGACCCCCCCGAATTTTCGCTCAGAGGTTCCGATTATATAGTATTCGTATAGAAATTTTTTGTTATATAAGGTTTCGCCCCCCCCCCCCCCCCCCCCCCCGAAACTGGTTTTCGACCCCCCGAGACTAGTGACTTCCGACCCCCGAAGTTTCGGGTCAAGATTCGCCACTGGTCTTATATGAGATATATTTTGAATGGAATTCATAACTCAAGAATTTGTTAGATGTTATATAGTCAACATGACTCAAACAATATTTTTTAAAAAGATTAAACTGTGAAAATGAGAATGAAGATGGTTGGTCTACAAACTACATGAAAAAACCTGCTAAATTTAATATGATTTTTAAATATAATATTTAAAGTTTAAACTCAATCCGGTTCTAGCGGTTCTTTAAACGGACTCGCCGGTTTCGAACCAGAAATCGTTTTCACCAAAATTTTGAGAACCGGAACTGGGCCCTGACCCTAAATGCAAGAATATGGTTCAGATTTAACGGTACGATTTCGATTCACCGATTTTGATGGTTCGAAACCGTGAGTTTCTCTACTCTTAACGCGGAAGACAAATGGAGACACTTAATTGAACGCAAACTAGTGTCGTTAATAAACAAATTATATATGCTTAAAAATTAATACATATCACACACCAAATAGTGTTTTTTTTTCACAAGACATTTTCTGTAACTTCTATAAGGGTTTGTTTTTTATTTTTTTAAATAAGCAATAATATAAAACAATTTTTTTATCATCTCACATCAAATAGTTTACATCAAGGACACTTTTTTTCATTTTATATTGAGTAGCAAGCTATGGTACTTGGAGAGCTATAAAGACAGAAAAAACACTAGAAAGTGCTTATGTTTTATATTTTATTAGTCATGAAAAACATAAATACTGAAAGTAATTATATTGTAAATTAAAAAATTGACGAGTTACGAACAAATGGAATGTAAATGACAAAGGCACAAACTATCTCATCGAGCATCTACTTTCCTTAAAAAAGGGACTCATGCTATACTTCCGTATGGCATTAAAATAATAGTTCTTTTTAGATAAGGTGGGTTTAATGAAGGGAAAATGCATATATATAAATAATTAAAGAAAACAAAAGCAAAGGAACAAAGATAAGAAAACAAGGGAAGATGTCAACAAAGAAAGAAACAACTAGCACTAACATGTCTATACAAATCCAAAAATAAAAGGCTAAATCAGTATCTTCGGATGATCAATATGAAGAAGAGCGACATGATAGATCATGAGGGTGCCTTGGGTGTTGCTATGTGGCGTGGGCTTAAGTTTTAACAAAAAAAAAAGTTATTAGAAAAAATATAACTAATAGGATTCTTTTTTGATGCGGCATATATTTAGTTTCTTTCAATATTGATTCGATTCAGTTTGTTACAACACTGATAGTCGGTATATTTTACAATACCAAAATTTGAACACACTCTATTTTTAATGATATTAACATCGAAATATAGCTAGGTATTTGGTTTATTTTAGTTAACGAACACAATTTATCATTAGAAAATCAAATTAGATGGCCCTCTATAAAGATAGTCACAACATTGGACATTTTTTAATTTAGGATTTATTATATACGATAAGTATATGAAAATGTTAAAAAAAAGGAGTGTTGGATTTAAATAACCCAACTATCTGTAGCAATTGACCGCCATCAGTCCCAACTAATAAAATGTTTGTTAGCGGTCTCACCTTTTAAAATATTAGCCACCAACGGGTTATGACTAATACAATTCTAATTTATTATATGAATGAAACGTATTTTTTTTTGTCACATTGGTGGCCAATATGTCAAAAGGTGGGACCACAAGCATATATTTCGTTAGTTAGAATTGGTGGCGGTTAAATGCGAATAACCATGATTATTAAATCTAAATATTTGTTAGCGGTCTCACCTTTTAAAATACTAGCCACCAACGAACTATGTTGGATAAACTTATTTGAGGCAAAAAGGACTTTTGGTGAAAATGACTTATTAACTTATGACTTTTTGAAAATTAGTTTTTAGAAAAGTATTTGGATTAGCTTTTCAAAAAGGAGTTTTTAAAATAAGTTTTTGGATTAGATTTTCAAGTAAAATGACCAAAAAGTATATAAGGAGGGTAGGCATAACTGTATAAGGATATAATAAGTGCATATAGGTAAATTTTTACCAAAAATTATAAGTAGGTTCAAAAAGTCACACGTACCTTACTTTTCCAAAACAACTTATCATACACAAATGAAAAGTTAAAACAAAAAGGACTTTTGGCTTTACCAAACACTTTTTGTAACTTATTAACTTTTTGGAAAAGTAATAAGTTATAAGTTGGTGGAAATAAGGAGAGCCAAACATGCTCTAATACAATCCTAACTTATTATCTATACTATTTTATAATACATTTTCCAAGGACCTCTTAAAAGTTAAGTTTTACAAGTATAATGGATTATAGTATAACACACAATGCATATGGTAACTACTTTTATGGGTAAATATGTCTTTTATACAATACTTACACATTTGTCCCCATCAACTTTACTCAAATTTTATTTATTTAAATACTAATTACACTTTTGCACCCTTATTTTAACAAACTACCCTCACGATCTTTAAACATTCATAACTTTTTCATACGTTAATATTTTCTTAAGATTATTACACCATATAAACGAGCATTTATTCTCTTTAATATGAGTATAGTATTGTTATAGTTTTTTTATTTTAAAAAAAAATGATATTTAGGTTAAGCAATAACTGAAACGAAAACGAACCAAAATCAACCAAGGTATCTATCTTTTACATCTCCATTTTATGTATTTATATATGGGGAAAGTGAATATGGAGCTTGCATGTGAAACTTATAAAACCACTTCGTTTTGATCTAATCTAACTAAAATGAATTGAATTCCTAATAATTGTGTGTTACTTCCAATCAATATAGCATTTTCCAATTTCACCATCGCCTTTAAAGAATTGTTTGCATTAGACATCTTCTTTTCCAATCGTCCAAGTCCTAAATTTATTACGTATCCAAATATGAATTGGGAATCATTTTTTGTTTTGAATTCATATCGTGAAGAACGTGTATCTTCAATACAAGGAATATCAATTTCAATGTAAAATCTAAATTGGATTTGAGTCAAACCTTGAATCCCGTGCTCATGACCACTACAATGTTTTTGTTTCTAACTTCCGAGTTTATGATGTTCAGGCTCTTGAATTCCAATAAAAAAAAATAAGAATTATGTTTGTTGGAATTATGACTGCATACATTTGGATCTGTAGATCTCCATTCATAGATGTGAAGTCAAAAATTAAAGTATGAGCAATATACATGAAGTCATGAAGATATGTACCAAACAAATTCTAACATACATGAACAGGCTTGTTACCTTTTCTTTTTCAGAAACCAAATCCTATTCTAAACTAAAGAGATTAAATGGATTTTAGATATTGCAGATCGACACAATGAAGAGCATAGCTTAGGAAGTTGGGAGAGAGATGTTGAAAAATTGGTGAATTGATAAAATAAAATAAAATAAAATAAAATAAAATAAAGGAATTTAATGGATTTAAGTCAAAACTATGTAGTTTTAATGGTTTCGCATCTAACTTATATGCATAACGGCCTCATATTCAGTTTCGCCTTTATATATATCCACTTCATGTATTTTTATGAAAAATGATATAGCCCAAGTTTGGTTTTAGTTAGTAATCGATTCGAATCGAGAATCGACACTCTAACTGATAATTTGAACTAATTAACCGAAAACTGACCAGTTAATAAAACAGATTAACAAGTTACTTTGGTTTCGGCTAAGGCTAATAACCGAATTGAATCGCACCTTGCACACCCTTGGCAGTGTCTATGTTCTTCGTCGCATGGATTTTAAAAAAAGCTAGGCGCTTTTTTATTTTTTTTCTTAAAACGCTTGAAAACATGTATATTACATGGTTAAAAGTTTAGAAGAGAATTATTAAAATTCTTAGACTGTACAGTGTGGGGGTGGGAAGCCCTTCACGACAGCCACACCACCCCAGATCCAGCGTGGAGACTGGCGTGGGGAAATCCCATGGGATTTTCCACCTTCGTGGAGCATCTAAGCACGGTGACGGGTTGCTCCCAGTTGGATATGAGAAAAAGAACTGTTGGTCCCCACAACGAATCCTTTAAAAAAATTTACCCTTACATATAAACCTATCCCATCAATTTTACCCCAACACGGGCCCACTGTCCACGCCACCAGCTCCACCTGGCCGATTTTGTCCCTTCTTGTTCCATGCCCCCAACTGTGACATCCGGGAACCAAGCACACACTTTTCTAGCTAGCTTTATTGTTTACTTGCTGAATTTCGAGACGAAATTCTTTTCAACTTGGGGATGATGTGATACCCCGCAATTTCAGGTTCCTACTATAACCAAACTCTAGTTACTTGCACTTAGATTCCTTGCTTCCTACTTAACTAGAGTTAGCTAGATAAGTCACATGTGCACACATGAGATGTATATGTACCTATGGGTTATCATTTAATGAACATATGATACCTATGAAACAAAATAAATACATGTTAATATTGTCATCAATTCCTAGTTAACACACGACACATGATCGCCTACTTAGATGTTCCTATGTCTAAACTAATTAAAGAATAATCTTACACGAACATCTACTCGATCTCACAACCTATTTTAGAAAAGATCCTCATAACTTGATGATCACACGAACTTATATTAAGTAAACACTTGACAATGTACACATGTATATAATGTATATACAAACGCACGCACACACATCCATGCATACCCTCAAATTGGCTACCTATGTATACCTACACATGACAAGACCTTTCCTAAAACTCTTGGAAATTTCCTTTTGTTTCTAGTAGCCGCAAACTAAGCCTCACCCCTAGTTCTCCTAACTTATACCAAAATTAGAAACAAACAAGCATGAGATTAGAATCAATGGTTGAAGCCACCTTTCCTCTTTTGAAAACCAATCGGCCGAAGCCTCACAAGGCCACAAGAAATCCAAATATTTCACCTATTTAGTTAAACACTAATCTCACTTCAATTCCCTAGGATGACTACATTACCTTAACTAGGAACAAACAAACATTCCTATGCTACTTGTAGATTTTCGGTCCTAGTGACACCTCAAGAACACATGAGACAAACTATGACAACCTACAAGCTATGAAACCTATACACTAATTAGCCAACATATGATGAAAGGGATTTGACAAGAAGCTTCTAAAACATCACCATCACCAGACTTGAAAATTTTCCTCTCTTGTCCTCATGCTCGGCCGCACAAAGACAAGAAGGAACCCACCACATGCCTACAATTTACACTAAAATATCTACCCTACATCACCTTCTTAACACCTTGATAGGTCGACTCTTTCCTCTTGTGGATGCTTACACATTTCGGCTAAGGACAAGGAGGAGGAAACATGACACAATTAACATGAAACTAAGATAAAAACAAGGTGCAATCCACTTTCCAATAAGCAAACACCACCCCCTTTTGTTCTTGTACTTGTGGCCGAAAGAAAGGATGGAACAAGGAGGTTGTGTTGTCAAAAACCTTAGAATTCAATTGAAGTCTATACCTTTGATCGATCCCCATGACACAAGATGCATTTACCTCGTTTAATTTTTTCCATTTCTCACTTGAGGCACTATATAAAGACCCATGGATCACTCTCAAACTCACACCAACACAAACACTCTTACTCTCTCTCTCTCTCTCTTAATCATTTACGGCCAAGAGGCCACACCAAAGAAGCCAACCACTCGCCTAAGGAGAGCATCAAGACAATCCAACTCCACTTTGATCCATTAGGTAAGTTATCTAACCATTCTATTCTTTCTTAGTTTAGAACCTTTCGGCTCTTGTGAACCCGATCTAAACCTTGCTCTAATCGGCTACCATTATTATCACCACTATCTACTTCTTAAACACTATTTATACTAAGATCACATAGATCATCATGTTTAAAAATCAGCTACCATCTAATAACATGTGTCAACAGGCTAGAACATATGTAAATCTCAACTTAGGTGTGTTAATGCCCTAAACACATGTTAAGATAACTAGCTTTATCACAAGTACAAAACCAAGGTTCGCATAACTTTATAACCAAGTCCACAAGTGTCGGGTAGACAAATTGTATGTCCGGGCAATAGTAGCTACGTAATTCGGCTTCACTAGATCACAAGCATCTCTACCAGGTGAATTTCACTACTCTTTTCTCAAAAGCATACGTCTCGGATGAGACAACTTTCTAAACTTTTCATAATCCGGTTTGGGACTACTTTGCACATCCCGGGTTTGGGGTGCTATGATTCACGGGGTGAATCTGCTGTCACTAATTCATGCTTTATGTCCTTGATGAACTAAACCAACTCTATCATTGAAGTCCTTCTAAATACCGAATGAGTTGCCGGATGGCAAGCGGGTTACTAGTTGATAGCGCTATTAGGTTTCACAAACCTCACATCGTGCTGGGAGAATAGGTGTGAACTATAACTTAACAATTATTATCATTGTTGATAGACAATGATGCAAGGCACTTTGCTCACTATTGTGGGATCTCGTAGTTTAGCAGTTCGGTATTATCGGTGTTAGTTATCATGAGTGGGTTAGCTACCCCTAACATGTGAATTAGCTGATTACTCGTCTACGTGGTCTGGGAGACCTACGCATTTACTTTACTTGTGAACTCACCAACTTTATGTTGACACACGAAAAAACATGCTTTTTCAGGACACTAGTTTCGGAGCACGAGTAGGGCATGAATCATGTAGCGTCATTGGGATATGATTACTTAACTATTTTTTAATGTTTAATTATCTACTATGGTTTTGGGCGCATTGTTGTGTGCAGACTATTTGTTTAACGATTTTGTTTCATTTCGCTTCCGCAACTATATGAATGTTTGGTTATCTATAAAACTTGTTTTTACAATAACAAACTAAATGGTTTGGGCATTTAGAGTCGTTCATATGACTTATGGCTATGGGATCCTGGTATGTCACGCGCCTCGCGGTATAAATCCCGGAGTGGAAATTGAGGGTGTTACAGATTGGTATCAGAGCCATTGGTTATAGTGAACTAGGATTGCATTCTAGTCTATAATCATCATAGCATAAGTATATATTAGTTCCACTCACTACTTTAAGTACACAACGTGTTAATTTCTGGAATACGTGTACTGGTCTAACGTATTGTAGGAAAGACCATGACTAACCCTACTCATAGAAACTATTCTTATCGTGCTACTGAGGGACAACAAGCTCCATCATTGGATCCTTATCAACGTCCAGCTTCATTTCAGGATCCATAATGGGATACCAACCGTTGGCATTGGTTTACTGACATGTTGCACTCTTGGGTTGTAGGTTATGGAGTGCCAGCTAGAGTTCAACCTGTTATAGATTCTTGGGAAAGATCTTTTGCAGGTATGGTAAGGCACGTTCATACCGAGTTGGACAATGCTTTCACTGCTGTGCAATAGTTTAAGTTTTGGAGGAGAAATGCAGATGAAACACTTAAGCATATGGAAGGCCAGATAGGCCACTTGATGACTGAGATAGCAGTTGTTAAGCAGGAAGCTGTTGAGACTAGGCAGGAGTTGGCTGCCACTAGACAGAATTTAGCAGCTACCATGCAGGAACTAAATACTGTTCGTAATCGACTTATAGCAGCTTTGAGGATAGATGAAGAGGATATTGAGGAGGATCCCGACGAGGAGCCTATGGACGGAGGATTTGAAGCTATTGTAGCAGCAGTCGAGGCGACACTCGAAGAAGAGCTCGAGCCAGAGGAAGAAGTCGAGCCATTCGAGGACGAGATTGAAGACGAGAGCGAGGATGAAGGCTCGTGTGTCTTCATGGATCGCACGGACGATTGATTTTTACTATCCTAGTATTTATATATTCGTATAATAACTTTTACTTTGTCGTAGTGAGACTTGAGAACGTTGGCTTATGTTTGGATTAATATTATTATTATTATTATACTACTTTATCTTATTCTCGCGTTCATAATCCATGTTACATTCTAGTTTACTTATACTATGTGAACGATGGTATGTAGGACATATTATTGTTTTCTCATGGGTATACTGTAAATGTAGAATTACTATGACGGGAAGAGGACATGGTAGAGGCAACATCAGCATGACGCAAGAGGAGCTGAACACACTCATCAATGACAGGGTGGTTGCCGCCCTAGCAGCTTTTCAAGCTGGCCAACCTGCTCATCACCCTCTGGCTTGTACCTACAAGTCATTCATGGATTGTATGCTCATAATTTCGGAGGACCTGAAGGAGCAGCCGCGCTACTTAGGTGGTTTGAAAAGCTGGAGTCGTGCTTTGCTAAGTGTAATTGCCCGCCAGCTGATAGGGTTAAGTATGCCATGCTACACTTGAGAATGCGGCCTTATCGTGGTGAGTAGACGTGGCAAATGCTACCCCGTGGGCGGATTTCAAGGAACTTATGAAGGAGGAGTATTGTCCTCGAGATGAGATTCAGAAGTTGGAGACAGAGTATCTCAACCTGAAGATTGTGGGGTCGGAGATTGAGAGTTATACTACCAGGTCGCATGAATTGGCGACAATGTGCCCTAATTACTCCACTCGCTTTACAAACGGGTTGAGTTGTATATCCAGGGATTGGTGCCCCAGATTAAGGGAATGGTCACTATTGCTATCTTCAATAACATTCAGCAGGTGATTCACTTGGCTCACAGCTGACTGATCAGAAGGTGGAAGAGGGACTGCTACCACCTCATGGTGCTTCCTCTTCTAGTACCAATGATAACAAGAGGAAGTGGGAGAATGCATCTGGCAAACCCTCGGGTAATGGTAACAAGCAGCAGAATAAGAAACATGACAATCACAGCAGCAGCAACAACCGCAATCAATCACAGAGTGGTTACCAGGGACATCGTCCCAAGTGCAATAAGTGCAACTATCACCACTCAGGATCCTGTAACAGGATTAAGTGTGATCGCTTGTGGTAAGATGGGTCATGTACAGAAGGACTGTAGAACCAATATCCCAGGGAACCAACCAGCACTACAACAAGGTCAGCCATAGAAGAATGGAAAAGCCTGTTTCCAGTGTGGGAGTGAAGGTCACTTCAAGAAGGACTGCCGACAGCTGAACGGGAATGGTAACAACAACAACAACGGGGGCAACAATGGCAATGGTGGTGGTAACAAGACGGGGAACAACAATAATAATACCAAGAACAACACCACCAACAACAACAACAACAATGGGGCTCGTGGGAGAGCATTTGTGATCGGCTTAGGCGAAGCTAGGAATGGCAACAATATCGTGACGGGTACGTGTTCCTTAAACGACAACCTTGCTTCTGTTTTATACGATACTGGTGCGGACTTTAGTTTTGTGTCATTGAAACTTAGCAAATGTCTATGGGTGATTCCTACTCTTCTTGATACCCCTCATTCTATAGAATTGGCTGATGGGAAACCTGTTGAGGTAACCGACATCCATCGCAAATGTAAGCTCGAGCTAGATGGGCAATTATTTGCCATTGATCTTTTGCCTATCACCTAGGAAGCTTTGATCTCGTGGTTGGCATGGACTGGTTGTCCAAACAACGCGCCAAAATTCTCTGTTAGGAGAAGATTGTTCGTATTCCTCTCCCTAACGGAGAATTGCTAACTATACGGGGTGATCGTGGTGGTGCCAAGGTGGCCAACACATGATGAAAGGGACTTGACAAGAAGCTTCTAAACCATCACCATCAACACACTTGAAACCTTTCCTCTCTTGTCCTCATGCTCAGCCGAACAAAGACAAGAAGGAACCCACCTCATGCCTACAATTTACACTAAAATATCTACCCTACATCACCTTTTTAACACCCTTGATAGGTCGACTCTTTCCTCTTATGGATGCTTACACATTTCGGCTAAGGACAAGGAGGAGGAAACATGACACAATTAACATGAAACTAAGATAAAAACAAGGTGCAATCCACTTTCCAAGAAGCAAACACCACCCCCTTTTGTTCTTGTACTTGTGGCGAAAGAAAGGGATGGAACAAGGAGGTTGTGTTGTCAAAAACCTTAGCATTCAATTGGAGTCTATACCTTTGATCGATCCTCTGACACAAGATGCATTTACCTCTTTTAATTTTGTCCATTTCTCACTTGAAGCACTATATAAAGACCCATAGATCACTCTCAAACTCACACCAACACACTCTTACTCTCTCTCTCTCTCTCTCTCTCTCTCTCTCTTAATCATCTACGGCCAAGAGGCCACACCCAAGAAGCCAACCACTCGCCTAAGGGGAGCATCAAGACAATCCAACTCCACTTTGATCCACTAGGTAAGTTATCTAACCATTCTATTCTTTCTTAGTATAGAACCTTTCGGCTCTTGTGAACCCGATCTAAACCTTGCTCTAATCGGCTACCATTATTATCACAACTATCTACTTCTTAAACACTATTTTATACTAAGATCACATAGATCATCATGTTTAAAAATCGGCTACCATCTAATAACATGTGTCAAACAAGGCTAGAACATGTGTAAATCTCAACCTAGGTGTGTTAATGCCCTAAACACATGTTAAGATAAACTAGCTTTATCACAAGTACAAAACCAAGGTTCACATAACTTAATAACAAGTCACAAGTGTCGGGTAGACAAATTGTATGATAAAACTTGTGATTTACCATGCTTTAAATAAATCATAAGGCAAGTACTGTCCAGGCAAAAGTAGCTACGTAATTCGGCTTCACTAGATCACAAGCATCTCTACCAGGTGAGTTTCACTACTCTTTTCTCAAAAGCATACGTCTCGGATAAGACAACTTTCTAAACTTTTCATAGTCCGGTTTGGGACTACTTTACACATCCCGGGTTTGGGGTGCTATGATTCACGGGGTGAATCTGCTGTCACTAATTCATGCTTTATGTCCTTTATGAACTAAACCAACTCTATCATTGAAGTCCTTCTAAAATACCGAATGAGTTGCTGGATGGCAAGCGGGTTACTAGTTGATAGCGCTATTTAGGTTTCACAAACCTCACATCGTGTTGGGAGCATGGGTGTGAACTATAACTTAACAATTATTATCATTGTTGATAGACAACGATTGCAAGGCACTTTGCTCACTATTGTGGGATCTCGTAGTTTAGCAGTTCGGTATTATCGGTGGTTAGTTATCATGAGTGGGTTTAGCTACCCCTGGCATGTGAATTAGCTGATTACTCTTTTTACGTGGTCTAGGAGACCTACGCATTTACTTTACTTTGTGAAACTCACCAACTTTATGTTGACACACGAAAAACATGCTTTTGCAGGACACTAGTTTCGGAGCACGAGTAGGGCATGCATCATGTAGCGTTCATTGGGATATGATCACTTAACTATTTTTGAATGTTTAATTATCTACTATGGTTTTGGGCGCATTGTTGTGCGCAGACAATTTGTTTAACGATTTTCTTTAATTTCGCTTCCGCAACTATATGAATGTTTGGTTATCTATAAAACTTGTTTTTTACAATAACGAACTAAATGGTTTGAGCATTTAGATTCGTTCATATGACTTATGGCTATGGGATCCTGGTATGTCACGCGCCTTGCGGTATAATCCCGCAGTGGAAATTGAGGGTGTGACACAACGCTCAGGTGGATGTCATATGTCGTTCCATACCCCCATTAAGGTCATGACCCACACCGTGTAGTAATAAAATAATGTAACTTCCAATTCCCCATTATCACCCTAATTTCTTCCTAACCGTATATCATAATTTATTATTATTTTATTTAATCATGTGTTTGCACATGTAACTTCTCACTTCCTCATGGTTATACTATTTTTTACTTAGCGTATCTCAAAATTATTGCTATGTTATTATTCAGGTGCTTTCATTTCTTTCAGCACAGAAGATTTCGAATGTTTCAATTGTGGTGAATGCAGTTCAAGCTCTGCTAATAATTATGTCACAGACCAAGGACAAATGTTTTGGTAATTGATTATGGATTAACCAAACAAATA